>CALNHX010000960.1:0-265472 GCA_940337035.1 Agriotes lineatus | reverse complement strand
GATTGCATCTTTTAGCTGGAAAATAATCTCACATATTTCTTAAATATACTATCATAACATTCTTAAAGCCAAGGTGCTAACACAAGAACAAAGAAGGTGTTTGTTTTGCGAGATTGGCATGCGGAAGTTGCTAAATCAGATAAACTGAAAAAATGCTAGGTGGTACACATGATTGTGTGCAGTGAACGCGTGCACTGATAACTTCTACGTCGATTAGATACTCTCATACTCGCTAGTATAAGTATTAATTTAGATTATTATTTATTTATGTTTACATCTGTGAAACCGAACTGTACGAGCAATTATAATAACACCGGTAATTTAGCAGTAGCGCACTTGAATATTTGGTCACTTGTTCCCAAATTAAATTACATACAGACTCTTGCAGCTGATTACGATATATTATTGCTATCCGAAACATATCTTAGCTCTTACATAGACAACAAGACCGTTTACATACCAAATTATAATTTAATTCGTAAAGATAGAGCTACTCATAGTGGTGGTGTTGCTGCTTACATACGAAATGATTTAAATTATAAAATAATTGAAACCAATGATGAGATTGAACAGCTATGGGTTTCTGTGAAAATAAAATCTAATTTACTGGTATTTGGTGTAGTATATAGACCTCCGTCTACTAGTTATAAGACCTTTACTGACAATTTGGAGCTCTCGTTTACATTATGTGCATCTCTATCTGATAGTGTTTTTTGTTTGGGTGATGTAAATATTGATATGTTAGACTGTACCCATCCAAGCACTAGGTATTTTTCTGAATTTTGAATTGTCTTAATTTGTATCAGCATATCACAACTCCTACTAGAGTTACACAAGATTCACAGTCTCTTATTGACGTTATAATCTCCAGTAATCCATCTTTAATAAAACATTCCGGTGTTCAACTGAATTCGGAATCTGATCAAGATATAATTTACTGTGCCATTAATGTAAGTGTACCCAAACAACCTCCAGTAGTAAAAACCTTTCGAAACTTTAAATTTTTGATAAATATTCTTTTCATAATGATTTCCAGTTACTCCCATTACAACAAATATACTACGTAAATGACGTTAATGAAAAACTATTTATATTAAATACTAATTTAATTATATTTTTGAGAAACATGCACCCTGGAGAACAATAAAGTTTACTAAAAAACCAGCACCTTGGCTGACAGACAATATTAAATTAATGATGAAGATGAGAGATAAGCTAAAATAAGATTCAATAAATCTAAAAATGTAATCATTGGGAATATTATAAATCACTCGATACTTTACCAGCCAATGTATAATAAATGAAACAAAAGCCTACTATTTGCACAAAACTAAAAGTCAAAATTCAAAACAAATTTGGCAATCTCTTAAAACTTTAAATATTCAGAATTCCTTAAATTATAAAATACCTGAAAATCTATCTCAACCGGATGAAGTAAATAATTATTTCATTAACAGCGTACAAACACTTTCAGTTGATTCAGAAATTAATAGTTATTATTTAAAAAATAAACACATAAATGTAACTGGCGAATTTAAATTTGAAACTGTAACGGAAGAAACAGTTACTAAATTAGTAGAACAAATCAAAACAAATGCAACTGGCTCAGATGGTATAAATTTAAGAATGATTGATTTATGTTATCCCTTAATTAGTAAATATTTAACAACCCATTATTAATGCGTGCCTTACAGATATGGTTTTTCCAGACTGTTGGAAGATCGCGTTGGTTTCACTTTTGCCAAAGTCTAGTGATCCACAAGATTACTCTGATTTTAGACCTATTAGTGTCCTTCCAACTTTTTCAAAAGTTCTGGAAAAGATTATAAGTGATCAGATGAGATTTTATTTGAACAACTTTAATTTAATTCCTGAAAATCAATCAGGTTTTCGTCCATCTCATAGTTGTACCACCGCTCTTCTCAATATAACAGATGACATATTACAGGCAACCGATAACGGTAAACTCACTATTCTTACACTTTTAGATTACAGCAAAGCATTTGACTCTATTAACCATGAATTGCTGTATTCTATATTTCACTATCTTGGATTTGCACCTAATGCAATAACGTTACTTCGAACTTATTTTAATAAACGATATCAATGTGTAAAAATCGATAATAGAATCTCTAAGTCCCAGCAAATACTTCAAGGAGTGCCGCAAGGTTCGATTTTAGGCCCGTTACTATATACCATTTACACTTCAAATTTTCCTAATTATATCAAGTTTAGTAAAATTCATATGTACGCAGACGACACACAAATATATATATCTTTTCATCTTTCTCAACTTAATGCAGCCTTGGAACAATTGTCTGATGATTTAAATCGGTTGGCTGAGATGTCATCGAAACATGCTCTAATCCTTAACCCCAATAAATCTTGTGTTCTTCTATTTGGAAGAGATGCTGATAGGCCTGATATCCAAAGTATGGTACGCGTCGCAATTAATAATACTAATCTACCTCTCAAAAATAGTATGAAAAAATTAGGTTTGATATTAGATAATACCTTTAAATACAGGCAACATATTAATAAATGCATACAAAAAGCTTACATTAGTTGAAAGCTGTTATATCCCTATAAACATTATTTGGATCCATCAATTAAAAAAATGTTGTGCGAATCATTAGTGCTTTCTCAGTTCTCTTATTGTTCAGAAATATTTTTTCCTAGCCTAGATTCTGATACTTCCAATAGAATACAACGTATTCAAAATTCATGCTTAAGATTTATCTACGGTATGCGTAAATATGACCATATATCACACAAATTATCTGAATCTAAGTGGCTTAATATGAAGACAGGCGTTTGCTTCGCACAGCATCTTTATACCATAAAATTATCTTTGAAAAGAACCCACCTTATTATATAATAAATTCAATTTAGAACTGATGTACATCATTTAAACTTGAGATTCAGGGGTCTAATTACTCCTCCATACCATAGAACAGCCTTATTTGAGAGATCCTTTCAATACAATATCAGTAAAGTTTACAATAACCTCCCAGAATCATTATAGATATTAACGATACAAGTTTGATTATGAGCATCTTAACGAAACGAGTTTAATTGCCAAAACGAGGCGGTGAGCCGAGTTTTGCGGCAATCAAACGAGTTTCGTTGTGTGCCATAAGCAAACGTGTATTGTTCAATATTTTATCTTCATCAATAAACTCTGGTTCACTGTATAAAAAGAGTGCGGTAATATTCATTACCGCACTGAGTGCGGTAATATCTGTCCATTACCGCACTGAGTGCGGTAATGAAGCTCTTAACGATACTAAAATTAATTTGGTTAAGACGCTATAACAACACGGATGAAGATAAAAACTTTTAACGCCATCACTGTTTAACAAAACATACTCAAAATTTTTATCCAGCCAATGTTCGGAAATTTAACCAAAACAAAGGTTTATGGTTGCTTGTACAATCAGGTTTTCCAGACAATTATATTACTTTGTCGTGTTATACTACCCTAAACAAAATATTTAGGCATTACATTTATAGTGTTAGTTAATTAATCGAGGTCCAGTTGAAAAGCGGTATAATACTGAACTGGTCCTCGTGTTTTCACTGCTCTACGATACCTATTTTTTTAAATATTTTTTTTTGAGTGTTAATTTTTAATTGTAGTTAGATGGTGGAATAAAGACATTATTATTATTATTATTCTTTTATCGCCCTGTTTTGTATTATAAAATTCTGCTGTTTAAGACTCTATACTATACTTATGTGTTAGCTTCCTACTAGAGTTTACTGCTGGAATTACATAGGTGTGTAATGTTGACTAAACTACATCAAACTTTTAACCTGCTAACTGAAGAGTATATTTTACTAATATATTGATATATTTGGTTTTATTTAATTTAATTCTTTTTAACTATAATACTAGATATTGAACAATTGTATTTATTAAGTAATTAATAACTGCCTCTATCATACGTTTAACAACATTGCTAATAATATTTGATAAATACTTATTTTTTAGTTAATTTTAGATTAATATTACTGGCTGTTTACAAAATTTTATTATTATCTAATTTAAGATTCAATTTTTATTAACTCTGTAAGTAGCAGGTAGATTTTTATATTACTACTCTCCTTTAATATGTGTTTTATGTGCGTTTTAGGCAAAGGATTTAAGCTCTGGTTCCCTAAGGGGAGTGGGTTCGAACTCCACACCTGACAATTCTTTTTGTATGTCTAACAGACAACAGTACTTGACAAATTTATTTCAAGATAATTTTATACATCAGCAAAAAATTTCCAGACAACAATGATTTCATTATTCAATTTTTACCAGTCTTGCACATTTCTCAAACAGGTCTGGACAAGTCTGAAGCTCTAGACAATAACATCCGGTTTACCTGATAATGGAGGTCAGCAAAAATTCCTCCAGACAACAAAGATGTCATTGTCCAATTATTTTTGCAATCTTGCAGATTTCTCAAACAGTGGGCGTCATTGTTCGTAGACAATAACATCCGGCTAGACATCTACATCTGCAAGTCTGGACAAGATGACTCACATCCTGTTGAGCCTGGGAAAATTTTGATAAGCGTAGAAATAAAATTAGACATTTAGCCCCAAAATTCATCGTGAGAATCTTGTAAAAATTAAACTTTTCACCCCAAAAATTCATAGTGGGAATCTTGTAAAATTTCAAAATTATACTTTTAGCCCGAAAAATTCATCGTGGGAACCGGAAGTGGCCTAGGTGAGGTCAATGATCTTGACCCCGGCTAGACCCGTGACCTTGACCCCGGTTAGGTCCGTGATCTTGACTCCGGCTAGGTCCGTGACCTTGATCCCGGCTAGGATCGTAACCTTGAAAAAACTTCAAGGTCAAATGTGTCCCGGAACGCCCCTAGGTACACTACTTTACTGAAATACCGTACCTGTGATATCAGGAATGTGGAAATATGAAATATATCACCCTTAATGTCAAGTGGAAGTAGGTAGATACCTTGGAGAGGTAGACTGTTCCTTCAACAGTACCTTCCTGCAAACTCTTATAAATACGGAATTAAGCTGTCCAAAATCTGCACAACTGAAGGGTTTACCTATGATTTGCAAATATAAGTCAGAAATAATGCTACTAGTGGTAGACAAAGTGCTGGACATACTCACAGCACCCTCAGAAGTAATAGGAAGAGAAACCCAAAACCGCATGTTAACGTAAGCTAAAAAAAGGGGAAATGTTTGGAGAACAAAATTAAAAAGGAATTCGTGTACTGTACTGTTCTGCATCAAAAATGCTTACTAATTATCACACCGAGTTACACAGACAATCTGATACCAACCTGGCCTATCAAATTTAAACTTGTACTGTTACGTTTGACACCTGTAGGTAAATCTGTGTCTTCATATTTTACATTTTTGAAGAAGTCTCTTTGTCTAATGCCTCTCTATACTTTATTTTCCTGTTACTATGTTTCATCGTATTTGGACTAAAATTTATATTTTTTTAAACTCTGTATACCACGTCTTCACACCGTCGAATATTTTTAAAGGCAATTCAAAGTATTTTACTAGTGGGTTTTCTTAATCATTTGTGGCAAGATATCATCCTTTTCCGCAGCTCTGTTATTTTTCACTTCACTAAGTGTTTTCTCAATGTCACCTTTGCCAAGGTCTGGTAATTATTCTGTGTTGATGTCTATAATTCTATTTTTTATAGATCTGTTTCCTTTTTCCATAGGTTTGTTTCTAATATTATTCTTAAAATTACTCATACAACATTCTTATGTTAAGTTTTAAATTTCTTCTCTGCGGTTCGCGTTTTTAGTTTTTTTGTTAATCTTAAGTTAGGCGATTTAATTACGGCTTAGAATTTAATTTTTTAAATACGTTTAAACCTTTACTCAGTTCTATGATATCTACTACGTATTAACACATTTTTGTAGTTACTGATGTCGGTGTTAACCACTTTTCTTAGAGTTTTATTTACTTCTGCAAATTCTACTGTATAGTTTTTATTTGGTAGCATGTGATACTTTTCGTAGTAGCATGCTGTATACATATATTTTCTAAATATTGAACAGTAGAATGGAAAGCATAATCAAATTAACTTTAGGACACCTAATGGAAGTGCGATTAAGGCCCTGAACACACGGGATTCCGTTTCCCAGATTCGGTATGCGGGATACAGAATCTGAGTCTGTTCAGACACGGCGACTGAATCTCAGACGCGGGCCTTCAGTCACTTGCAGTGCCGTGCTGGTATGGACCTAGCATTGCTGTTCTTTGTTTCTGTCGAATTAGTCTAGAAGTGCTGTATTTAAAGTCAGGGATTGGGCTCTACTAAGCTAATAAACTTTTCATTGTCAAATAATGTACGCTCTATGATCGTTGTATAGTAAGGAACGCTTTGCTTATTCGATTTAAATAGAAGTTTCACAAAATCTGCTACGCCTATGATATGATATCATATGTTCTGGCTGGCAAAAGTAGGCGAGTCTAGGCCGTGGTACACGTAGACTCATATCCTCTATATGCTCCAATGGTAAATCGGTATCCGAGATACAGAATTTGTCGCCGGCGGCCGAAATGGAGAGATAAGGAAAATCGGCCGCCGGCGACACATTCTGTATCTCGGATACCGATTTACCATTGGAGCATATAGAGGATATGAGTCCACGTGTACCACGGCCTGGACTCGCCTACTTTTGCCAGCCAGAACATATGATATCATGTCATAGGCGTAGCAGATTTTCTTCAACTTCTATTTAAATCGAATAAGCAAGGCGTTCCTTACTATACAATGATCATAGAATGTACATTATTTGACAATGAAAAATTTATTAGCTTAGTAGAGCTCAATCTCTGACTTTAAATACAGCACTTCTAGACTAATTCGACAGAAACAAAGAACAGCAATGCTAGGTCCATACCAGCACGGCACTGCAAGTGACTGAAGGCCCGCGTCTGAGATTCAGTCGCAGTGTCTGAACAGACTCAGATTCTGTATCCCGCATTCCGAATCTGGGATACGGAATCCCGTGTGTTCAGGGCCTAAGGGAAGCGATAAACATGGATACTTAGCACAAAAAGGAAGAAAATCAGACTATTAAAGGATAACTCTGGCACATATCATATTTATAGCAGGGGCGGCTCGTGATAATTGTGTTTTAATAATAACTAAGCAAAACTTAATAATTAATGACTCACCTATAATTCTTCCATGGTTTAGGCTAAATATAGTCAAGAACTTTCTTTTAATAATCTAAAACGAAACGTAATATGCATAGAATAAAAAGTATTGAAACACAACACAAAATGTACGTAAGTGTTAAAAAACGAACCATGATAATAATGTACTTATAATAGAAAACAAAACAGAGCATTCATCACATCCACATTTTTTTTTTGTAAATGTTCACTGAAAAATATTTTGTAAAATTACGAATTCCAACTTTATTGTGCAGGTTGAAATTTAATAGGTCAATTTTTTTTATTTTAGCGTTTTCCGGTAACGGTAGGCTTTTAAAATTAATTTTGAGAATATTAGCTATGATATTCCCTCCCATGTTTGCATAAAAATGCCCGAAACATCCGAAATCACCCAATGTAAATAAACACGCTCCAACGGCAACCGATATTATATTAAGTTTATCTAAACACGACAGAAAAGGATACAAGAATATTTTTGCACCACATTTTCAAGGAGCAATGCTATTGGCGCGGCGGCCGCCTTTACCCTCGGAATGCATTGCACTTCGGGAACGTCTTATTTGAAAATATTACGATAAGCCCGCAAGTCTGAAGTTCGTAGCTTCGTTTCGGAGAGCTATCAGCAGCTGTCGGCTACTTGGTGCATATGATACGAGCGAGTGTGCTGACACATAGATCATGGATATTGTTTTACACGTTTAGCTCCAGATCTTATTACTCAAACATTATTGTATTATAACGGTAGAATAAATGATAACATATATTTTCAATTATAGAATAGCTAATTTTTTTTGCTAATGACAGATAGGCCGTTGACATCTGGCAGGTTCGAACCGCTGAGCCGCCACTGATTTATAGGACCTTTATTTTAAGACTCCGAGTCTAACATTTTATAAATAGGCAACACACAGTACATGTGTCAGGAGACTATAATTTTAAAACAAAGTATTCCTGTTTAAGTCATATTTCTGCGATCAGTAGACCTCTCGCAGCTACTCTCTAGCTTTAGTAATCCATAAGAGAACAGAAATGGCTGCGTTATTGGTAGCAATTTATGACCATTATTTTGTTTGTTTATTATTTCATATTTGTATAATTTTTATTTCGTGTGTCAGCTAACGAGCTGACACTGCATACTATACTACTGACATTGAGTTTTTCCCGTACGCATCTTATAATATTCTTTAAGTCTAGGCTTTGAGGTCCAGCTCTCTTGAAATTCTGGTACCGTAATCTGAGTCGTTTCAAAGAAAATCCAGTTAGCTAAGCACTGAAATGGTGCCTAGACTTTGTCCATAACAAACAAATAAACATTTACTGAAAGATATATCCTTTCCTGGAAATTTTGGATGTATGCTGACTATGGCGTATCTCTTGAGGCTTAAGTGTGGAACATGCACACTTGCGTAGATACATACATACCAAGACGGAAATTAATTTTCGCCGAGTCGTTTTGTCATTGTGCTTAAACGGTGAAAAATGTATTTTAGTGCTAAAAAAGTTGGTATACTTACATATATAGCTGGACGAATGCTGCGGTTAGTACCCTCAACGCTTTCCAGGTAGACACATTTCAACATCGATATTGACGTTAGTTACTAATATGTATATAAACTGTAAAACAACTCGGGCCTAATTTTAAAACGAAATGTAAAAAAGTTAGTAAGTTGTGTGTTGGGTTATTTGATGCCTATTTCATTTTAGGTTTAGAGTATTAAAAGCTGTGCCCGTCCGACTGTTATGCTGAATCGGCATCGATCGGACTTGCTTCGTCCGCGATCAGGCTTGCTTCCTTACGACGTCATGTTCACCTTCATAATACAATGATAAGACTGTGTACCACGCAGCCGTCCTGGCCGAACGGTTAAAGGGTCTTACTAGAAACAAGATTCTCTGTGGGAGAGTAAGTTCGAATTTTATTTTTTCCTTTTTGTCTATTAATGTAAATTAACTTACTCGTTGACTTTTTAGTGCTATAAAAACATTTTAAGATATTATTACTTCTTTTGTAGATAATTATAAACGCTTCGTCCAATACCGGGCTGCTTCCATCAGCGCCATCTAACTGCACAAACTTTACTGCTACACGGCTACAAGATATTACCTCTTTGTATGTTGGTTTTTATCTAACATTAATTTATTTGTAATGTAGGACTGTTCTGCATAATCTGCACAAAAAATCAACAAAAGTTATTCAAGGTTATATATGTTTGTATACCTAAATAAAACACTGGTTGTAGGTATACTTACTAAAAATACAATTACTGAAAAATTAATTCGAAAAATTTATGAGAGAATTTTATGTTTGTAATTGTAAGTAATTACTTAAAACCACTTGAATGAAGTATATAAATAAAAATTCTAGATACAAAAAAAGGAAATATTTTCTAATTTGAAATTCATACGCGCAATATTTAATTATTTAAAATTTTCCACAAATAATCAGCAAATGTGATACATTTTATATCATTGTAAAATGTATGGATTGAACTATAATATCACGTCATATGACGTGACCCAGTTCATGTACGTCAATAATTCATGTCAATATTTCTACGAATTTGTTCATTATTTTTGCATTTTTTATGTAGCTACCCTACAGCAATGCGCCGTTATTTTCCGATATCTTTCTGCTTCTAGCCTCCAGCGACCTATTAATTTTGGCAGTAAAAGTCCATGTTGTTCTCTTTATACCGTAACGCAGTGGATGGGACTTTTGAGTTAACATTATTTTTGTTTTTTATTTATTACAGCGTTTTCCAAATAAATTTCGTTTAGTGTTTTTAAAATAACACCACTTGGGGATGGATGTAAATGGTGCTTTTAAATTTTTAAGCTTTTAAGAGGTAGGTATTAACGTTCACTTTGATTTAAAATCTATAAATGTTTTAAAAATATAAGGTTTTGTATAAAAACTGTTGGTCAATTAACCACGTTCGCATAATATTTTAGACTATTACACTTAACTGTCATATGACATATCATTCAATGAGAACAACACATTTTTTGAAAATTGAACAATCCCGAACTTATTATCTGTTAAGCACCCTACGGATGCTTATCAAGCGATAACCGCCCTAGGGATGATTATCGACCCGGCGGATGGTGTCATAATTAGAAATACAAATGTAAGAAAGGAGCAATGTACGTTTTTTGACGTTATTAGATCAATTGTAAATCATAATTCGTATACGAGTTTTGTGCAATAATCTTCAAAATGTAAAGGTAGGCCACACACTTACAGATAATTTTGCACGTGCCAAGAGTCATCGCGCTGGTTGCCTTTAGAAAATTGCAGTTTTTATTGCAACCATCACTCGACCTTTCGCTTGTGTAAAATTATCGGTAAGTACGAGGAGCGTTCAAATATAAATTATAATTTAATGTTTTTTCAGAAACAAACACAAACGCTCTAATGCATATCATGCCATTTTTCTGCATAGCTTCCCTCCCTTTGAATGAACTGGTGCCGTCGTTCCGGTAGCTTTTGTATTCCATGAGAAAAAAATTCTTTTGGTTGCTGACCCACCCATTTGTGAACAGTTTCGATTACTTCTTCGATAGAAAGATTGTTTTTATTCTTATAAACTGTGTCCAAACAAATATAAATCTGATGGAACAAGGTCCGAACTGTGTGGTAGATGGGGTAGCATAGTCCATTTAATTTTCTTACTTGGAATCAACGTGTGAGCAGCGAAATGGGATCAAGCATTATCCTGTAAGAAGCAGATAGAGAACTTGCGTTTTTTCCACGCTACCCTTACTGATATTTAATGCAGAAACAATATCATTCACTGATATTTGACTATCGTTTTAAATAAGTGCATTTTACTCTGTCAGCATTCTCTTCAGTTGTCGATATTTTTGGATGCCGAGAATGCGGTTCATTCTCAACACGTTCTTGGCCATCTTTAAACGATTTACTTTTTTTTATAGACGCTTATATCTAACAGTGCTTGAGCACCAGTCTTTTAGCTTTTGTTCACATTTCTTATGGTTTGATTACTATTCAATTAAAAATCAAAATTATACTATTCTGGTAATTACGAAGGCCAACACATACATGGAGTCGGTTTTATAATATCTAAAAAGATATTACCGTATGTTAGAAATTTCATACCGATATCTGAAATTATGCTAGTTATACAGTTAGACAGCGACCCAGTTAAATTAAACATCGTTCAAGTATATGCCCCAGCCGCTAACACCAGACGAGGAAATAGAAAAATGTTACACGTCAATGTCAGATGTAATGAAACAATTTCATAAACAAGATGTAATAACTATCATTGATAATTTAAACGTTAAGATTGGGAAAGGTCAGAGTGGCAAATTTATTGGTGACGACAGATTGGGTACTAGAAATGAACGTGGAGAAAGATTATACATTTTCGTCGAAGAAGAAGAATATGTAATTATGAACACCTTTTTAGACTTCCACCACGTCGATTTTACACATGGGTTTCACCACAAGACCGACCCGGCTATATGGTTAGGAACCAAATTGATTATATACTAGTAAAAGAACGTTTTCGCAACAGCTGCTTATCGGTTAAAATATACCCTGGTGCGGAGATAACATCTGGCTACTGTCCTCCGGTTGGAGGATTCAAGATCAAACTTAAGAAAATCAAGAGAAAAATACACAGGGAATGTTGGAACTTGAGAACTGAAAGATCAGCAGACGAAGCAAACTGTGAAAAAATTAATAATTGAGAAACGAACAGATCTAATTACAGAAAGTAATATTGAAAAAGCGTTAGAAGAATGATGTGAAGCTTTTGATGAGATTGGATATGAACATTTAGGGCCGGTTCTACAATCCAAGGATAAAGTTATCTTGAGAATAAATACCCTAGAAACGATTGTTGTAACAAAGAAAACTATGACAATTATACCTCGGATAGCTTATTCTAAGTATATACTTGCATTGTAGAATCGGCCCTTAGTGGTTTAACTTGAGAAATGGGAAGACTGGGTGGCAGATAGAGTACTGGAACTCATGGATAAAAAAAATTGATAACAAGGAAGTCAAGTCTTTAGAGAAAAGGTATGATTTATTTAATACTAGCTGACCCGCCAAACGTTTTGGATTATGAAATGATGGGGAAAACCCTTCAAACCATTAAGCATAGAATCATTAAAGTATGACTGCAAATAGAAAGTCGTACAGTGTATAAAAAAACACACATTCGATATTTTCCAATTTTTCGGCTTTGGATTTTTCCGATTTTTTTTTTGCTAAACCACCTTAGGAGTAAGACGAACACAACAAAAAAAATCATCCAAATCGGTCAAGTCGTTCTCCAGTTTTTGCATTACTAACACACTAACACACGGCGATTGATTTTTATATATACAGATGCGCAAAAAAATCAGAAAAGCAGCTGATATATACAAATCTAATACGACTGGAAAATTACATAACAAAAACGGTAAAATCATTATCGGCAAAGTAGAAAAAATGGATACCTGGACAATATTCTATGTTCATCAGCCTTCCTTTGCAGGTGCTTTTTATAATATCGTTATTGTAATTAATAATTAAATAGATAAAATGTTTAACACACACTACATTACAAAATAGCTTATTTTGAATTTTATTGCCTCTCTCTGTGGCTAATAAAAAATATGATTATTTAATTATGCTTTGCTGTAATAAATGTATGTTGCTTTCCATATTTTATTCATTTCCAACTTATCAAAGTTTATACTGTTGCTAGGAATTTGAGATTCGCATCAGCAGGGTTAGGTTGTTACATTGTTGGTAAATTTAACCATTGTATGACAAATGCTCGACTCTAACGAATGACAGATGACCTCAAAATATGGTATTCCAAACAAAGCGAAAATTCAGCTTATTATGACAACAAAATAACCAACAATCCATTAGTTCACCTCAACGAGGTGTTCGTCAGCAGTGTCTGTTGTCGCCGATATTATTCAATATATACTCAGAGCAAATATTTCAAGTGGCAGCAGAAAATACAGACATCGGTATTAGGATAAATGAAGAGTGCATAGATAACGTGAGATATACTGTCGTGTTTGCAGACAGTCTCATGAACCTGTAGGAGTTACAGGTTACAGAAATCAGTAAAAACTACGGTTTATCATTTAATATAAAGAAAACAAAATATATGGTAATATAAAGCAACAATCAACATCGTGAACAACTCATTGCGAAATATCAACGAATAAAGAGAGTACAAACATGTAATTACTTAGGAACAACAATTAATCCGATGGGATCACTCAGTAGAAATGGAGTGTCGAATACAAAAGTCGAGAGCTGCATTTCTGATAATGTCAAAGCAGTTTAGATACCACGACTTATAACTGCAAATGAAAATAAGATTTCTAAGATACTACGTATTTCCGGTGTTGATGTATGGAGTTGAGTCCTGGACCTTGACGAAGTCTTCTAGCAAAAAGATTGAAGCGTATGTAATGTGGCTATATCGACGCATTCTAAAAATTCCATGGACAAACTATGTCACCAACCAAACGGTCCTTGGAAGAATAAAAAAAGTCAAAGAGCTTTTGCTAACAATAAAAACAGGGATGATGAAGTCCTTGGGGCATATTATGAGAAACAGCAAAATATATGAAGTATAGAAATTGATCCTACATGGAAAGATGGAAGGAAAAAGGAGACCCGGAAGAAGTAGAATATCGTGGCTAAAAAACCTAAGAATTTGGTTCAATACCAATACTAACAATAACAGTGGGTTTATTCAGAGCTGTTGCTGATAAAGTACGATTTGCCATAAAAATCGCCAACATTCGAAAAGGATAGGGACGACAAGAAGAACTATTATCATCATCAATATTGCAACAGCTTTAGTTATTTGTAGTACATACACTCCTAGAACACATAAAAGTCATACCACAGGCCAGATGACATATTTTAAAAGCTAAATCTGAAGTTACTTCTTTTACAATTAACATTTATAATTCATTATATAAAGCAGTATAAAGTTGGTATATGGAGCATATTAAATCATTGTTATACATTTAAAAGTATGTTGGTGTTTACGTAGAATTCGTTGCTGTTTACACCAAACTCTACTTTCAGCTTCTCATCCATGAGTACACAGGGATCCTACAGGTTATAACTGTATGCAGCATATGCAACAGGGCAAAACCTGGTAGGTGGATCCTATAGTCACCATTCACTGGGCTAGTGACACCTGGGGAGGGGGATGCCACTGCAAGCGGCAAATGTCTATCAGGGATTCTATATGGGCGGTATAACTCTAATCATCAAGCGCCCCGATCAAGGGCTTCAAAAAAACATCAATTTTTCATCACAGACCTTGTCATAGGGTGACCTTGGTATCACCTGATTATAAAACCGAAAACCAACTAGACCACGTTACCACTACCAGAAGATGGAGATCGTGTTTGCAGGATGTCAGAAGCAAAGGAGTACAGATATCGGGATCAACCATCACCTAGTAGCTGTTAACTTTAAAATTAAGATACTGGGAACGAAGAACTTGAGTGGATATAACAGGGAGCACTACGACATCCTTAAACCAAAGCAAAGCAGCGAGACTAAGGACGCATTCGAAATCGAGCTGCAGAATAGGTTTCAGACATTGGCCGAAACTGCAAGGAACAGTGCAGAGAAAGAATTTAGTGTATTGAAAACTATCTTGACAGAGACGACTGACATAACCATGGGTTTCAAGGACCGGAGGAAGAAGGCGTTGAAACGGGTATTTGGTCCCTCGGCAGAATTGTTGATTTGAATATTTTACACATATACCTAGCTTGTTTTTACACGATTTTTTGGTTTTAGTTAGGTTTAATCCTCCTAAACTAGCATAAAATAGTGTAGGAGTACCGACCTGTTCGGAGAAGCACTCGAATTCGTATGTGCAGCGATAAATGCAGTCTCAGAGGTGTTCCTGGTGAACGGAGTTAGTAGTCGGTGGGGATGATAAGTAAGTACACACTGTAAAGCGGCCAAGTAATTTCTTGACGTCAATTTGGTTACGTGATGTCAGTCAGCGGTACCATAGCCAGTAACGAGAGACTTTTCCGTTGTCTTCATGTGGAAATCACATACCAATTTTTTAAGGGATACCTAATCCAGGGTGCGCCCCGACCCACGACGGTGTAGTACGCAGGTCTTGGGCAATTCAAGATAACCTAATACAGGAAGTGGCTGCAGTTTGAGTGATAAGCGGTTGCTCTAGGCGGTGTGTAAAAATTACGCGACCGTAAAGGAATGTTCGGCATAGATAAATAAAATGTACACAAATGAATAACACGGATTTTGATGCACGACGTCATGACTCCTAATTTCGATGCAGTTTAAAGTCTGCATAACAAAGACAGTTATATCGGTGTTTTAAGAATATTATTTAAAATTAGCGCAGACCCAGATAGTTGGCTATCTTCTGCTTGTAAATGCGAGTAGTCAGGAGCTTTCCCGAGTAGATTGCCCAGTCTTATTTAACACTGTTGTGTTTGTCAATGCCCATTAATTTTAGGGTTCCATTCTATTTTCTTTTTTGTTTTTGTTCTATTTTTGTTTAAAGATCAATATATTTCTGTAATCAAATTGGCTTTTCTTGTGTACGTTGTTTCAAGTCATTTTCAGCTCTGAGAATAGTACAAGTGCAGGCCAGTTTTCTGTTTTAGTAGATTTACGGGCTAAATAATCACGACTGGGGAATTTAGAAGTTTCATGCGTATTGAGATAGCTAGGCGAACAAACAGCGCAATGAATTTGTAAAAAACTTAAGGCTTACGAAACGTCTCTTTAATGGTAACATCCCAAGGGAGGGGATAACAAACGTCTCATTACAGAGTGAATGTCGGAACACATATGGGCGAAGATAAAAACAATAACAAGA
Source organism: Agriotes lineatus (assembly GCA_940337035.1). Lineage (NCBI taxonomy): Eukaryota > Metazoa > Arthropoda > Insecta > Coleoptera > Elateridae > Agriotes > Agriotes lineatus. Next base: position 249,423 of record CALNHX010000960.1, on the reverse strand, counting down.
GCGAAGGTTGCTGTGAACGCGACTCAAACGAGAACTAAAGAAGGAACTACAGCAATTGCACCCGGAATAAGAAAGTGGTGTGAAGAAGAGTGTGAGGCGGGATAAAGGGAAATGAATCAACACTAACCCTTTTGTAGTGAATAGTGGTGGCACTGAAGGCACCGAGAAATAGTAAAGCAGTGGGTATCGACAAAATCGCATAGGAAATACTAAAAGATGACGTTGTAATTGCTGCTACCACTCTAAAATTTCTGTTATAGAAGTTATAGGCTACTGGAGATATGCCTGAAAATTGAAGTAAAGCACTGCTGATAAAACTCGTGTCACGTCAAAACGCAACAACTGAAGAGGCAGCACACTCTTCTCTGTTCCGAGTAATAATAAAGTCCTTACCCGGCCCCGCATAAATAGAACGAAGGCCCACATCGACTGTCAGCTGCGGAGAGAGGAAGTGGGGTTGTGACCACAGCAATTCCTGCATCTCCGTAGACTTCGAGAAGACTGCGCAGTCTAGTAGGTACTGCGCAAGCAATGATCAACCACGACCACACGAGGACTCCCAGGTAGCAGTACCAATAATTACTTTGCCCATCTATGAATACCTCGAAACAAAACACAAGAAGGCAAACAAACAAACTCTATCAAATATAACGCTACAGCATATTCAGTATCTGCCCACCATAGAGCTCCAACGCTATATCATATTGCTGAAGAAGCCTCTGATCAACCTACAAGTAAAAGGTCACCGTTAGCTGGACCAGCAGAAGTTACAACCAACCACTGCGATGGCAGAATATGGCAGAACTATTAACAACTCGAACAGCCGTTACTACAACAGAAGAACGAGTGATACTAGCTACCAATATAAAGAATGCGGGAGTTCAACATTTAGCTATTATCGAAAAAGGAAAAACTTTTTCTGTACAAAAAGATTACCAAGTGTATGAAGTATCTAAGATTCCCATTTACAAAGTTGACCGGCATAAAGAAAAGGAAATCACAGCCCATGAACAAAAAATAAGAAGATATAAAAATCATTCTAAATCAGCTCTTAGCGGTGGATGATGTCCAAAAATGCCACCAATAAGCGCTGGGAAGAAATCAGTTCCTAACAGTGTGCAGCAAAAAAGGCTGATAAGAAATTGGCACCTAGTGGGGGATGGATTCCAGAAATGACGGCATGAAAAGCAACATTTTGACATTTCACTGTAAGAAGAGGAAAATGTGTCCACATGCATAGCAATAATGGTATAAAGTTCGTAGGAGGAAACACGTTTGTGATTGCCAATACCAAGGCTACTTTGAAAGCGAAAATTGTACAATAACATTTTTACCACTGCAGCTCCTCATTTCGGAGGATTATGGAAAGCGGAAATACAATCAGTCGTGTACCACTATAACGCATAAACAAGACAACCTTCCACAATCAGTAGACATGGATATTTTGGAATCTACCTAACACCTAAAACAGAAACACAACAAAACACCGCTGTCAGCAGTCAGCATCGTATTAAAGTACATAGTTAAGGCGGTACCGAGCTACAGAGGCGGTAATTTCTGCGACAACAGCCCACAACAATCAATTATCTCCAAAAGAAGAGACCGTAAATTAAACAACACCTGGGTGTTTATAGCGCAGCAGTCATTTGCAACAATATACGAGAAGAAGTGGTCCTCAACAGTGCTGGAGTAATTCAAATCGCCCCAGAGTACCATATCCAAAGCAAACAACATACATTGTACTCAAAATCGTTTAGCATGATTCGGGTGATACCAACATGCAACAAAATTGTCGTAGCGAATTTCACAACTGCTGTGGACATTACGATCGAGAAGTCTCCGTCAATAGAGATTTTAAAGACATCGGGCCAAATGAGTTACATCAGCAGAAAATCGCCACTGACTAATCCACTGCAAACTCTCATCATACCTTCATAGCTGCACATTCACTCAATAGTTTAGCATTTATGAGCGGCTTGTGCATCATCAGCGGAATCAGTTATCTGATATCACGATACAAACGCAGTTGTAGTAGTCGAGCACAGCAAATAATTGACCCAGGCAACAATTTTGTTCTGCAACCTCAATGTGCTGTTTCATATGTTCCTGCGTTCAAAACATTCGTATTTTGGGTTAATTTAGGGACAGCATGCAGGGTTTACCATAAATGACTCAACACGCTTTGGAAGGTGATACTAGTGATCAAAATAAGACAAAAAGCTTCTGCCAGCATTAGTCCAGAAACGCATTTTAAGTGTATTACTGCATTTATGGGACACCCTGCATAATACAATTAGTTTAAAATTTTGCAATTTTTGCGGCCTACCTTTATATTACGCAGCATGTCGTAATCCATTTTTGTAAGTTGTGCTGAAATTGTATGGCTCTCTTTACATCGTAAATATAGCTAATGCGTACACTGCTCATAAAGCCAACTTAGTAGGTCGCGCTGAATGAACATAATGCAAAGTTGCACTTTTACGCTTAAATACTGAACTTAATGTAGTGTATAAATACAGAAGTTGTATGTTAGTAATTAAATACAGTTTCAACCACCGCTGCTGTGTTCATTTCTTTGGGAGTTAACATAGATTACAACTATTTTCAAAGAAAGGTTTGACCTGGCTTTTCTGCCTACAAAGATTCTTTCTACCCTTAATGACCTACAAGTATCTCATTTACAAACCTCCTTCAGCATTTACCAACATAATTAATTTTATAAATGTGCACTTAGTTATCAGAAAATTCATTAAAATAATGCTTACCTTTTCGTAACCTTAAAATATCTTTCAAATTGTGTTAAATGACATAAGTTATGTTTCTTGATTTCACCACACTATTAAAACTGTTACAAAACGATTTATTACGACAGTAAGCGCTTACATGCACCTAGGTCAAGACTTAAAATCACCACTTAATCAATACAGCAAACAAAGAAGGCCTTGAAGATTATTCTCTATCTCCTTTGTTCTAGTGAACAATATTTATGGCATCAAATATTTCAGATACCGAATTGATTAATCGATTACATTTATTACTTTTACATAGAAATTTATTTATTAGTTGTATATAAACCTTTCATTGTATTTGGTAGCCCGAAGTGATAACTTAAATATACACCGACTGTTTGAGTTAAAGAGCAAATATATGAAAATAGCAAGAAAAATCGTATGTATGCAGATTTCTGCTTGCCGCTTGCCTTGATAGGGTTTATAGTGGTATTATTCGAAAGACAAAAAAAATTAATTTGTTGCTTGTTTAAGAAAAAAATAACTTAATAATTCTAATATTTCGCATTTTATTTAGAAAAGTCAGTTTGTTGTTTGTTTGTTATGAACAAGCTTTAGGCAAAATAAATTTTATTATTTCTGTTATTAATTTATGTATTTACATAATTATTATAAATAATAGTAATAATAATAATAATAATATAATGTCGAAGAAAGTAGTGTGTATTCTGTGAGGTCATGCAGGAACACTCAAACGAAGATAGGAACATTTTGCGGTCAATCTGATATACAATGATGTACGTTCACACTTCATAATGAACCAAATACGCAGAATACTCGATATTAGGCTGGTATTTTCAATAATAACACTATTGGGCCGTTTGAAATAGTATAAAATTTAAATTCTTATTTAGAACTTACAATCAATAAGTTTAGCTCTGTATTAGGAGAAGTTGCAGGTTTGGAGATCTGGTTTCAGAATGATGGCTGTTCAGCGCATTATGGTTTGAATGTGACGGAATATCTAAATGATAACTTTTTACTTGCTGGATTGGCGCGGTGGCACTATCAACTGGCCACCACGATCTCCGGACTTGGCACCATGCAACTTCTTTTTGTGGGATCAACTGAAAAACAAAGATTACCGATAACGATATCCAAATATTGACTGTTTGCTGCCAAAAATAGTTGTAGAGCGTTGGCTAATCACAGATAGAGAGTTGGTTAATGTAAGGCAGACAGTTTATAACAGATTGGATTATTGTTTACAGCAGAATGGAGTACTTTTTGAGTACTTGTTATAACATTTTCCCAATTTAAACTTGATACAGTAGATATGTCGATGATTAAATTTAACCGAAGTGTGCGTAAACTGAGACTATTGTAAAATGTTTTGATAAATATTCTCTCTACCATTAAATACTCGTTATTATTATCATTCATCCCAAACGGCAAGCAGAAATGTTCAAATATGCGATCGTCAATGCCATAGCCTTATGTTCTCCCATTAACTCAAACACACGATTTGCATGCTGTTACTTCTGAATTTGATTTATTTTATTAGTTTGTTTCTGAGTCTTTAGCGTTAGTGGATGATATGCAATTTAGGGAATATTTCTTTTTGGCTAACATCCTTACCAACATTTTAACTTTAACCAACGATCCACGCGAGAGATAATAGGGGTATAAGTAAAGTTCGGGCACTTCATTCCATGTAGGAACATGACCTGAGACAAGACCAGTCAGAGTCGCCGAAATATCTTTTTCCGAAACCCAGTCAATCTGGCACACCTTAACGGCGTACTGGGTGAAGTGGTTAGCATCACGCCTTCGACGACTGCCTTATTTTCCCTACTTCCACAGTTGTGGTTTAGGTACCTAATTTTTAAAGCGAATGGGTGGGACACCCGCCAGTTGCCAGATGTGGGGATTGAACCCCGTACCGTGGCACCGCAGCCTGGGCTCCGTAACCGCTTGGCCAAGCTGCGATCGATAATAGGGGTATATTCCTTAAATGCTCAAGTTACCTCTACCTCCTGGACTAAATCTGTAGCACCCTACTATTTTTTATCCGAAAAGTACAACTAAATATGTTGCATCACATTAGTTTTATAAGAGCCATTAGCTAACAAGTATACTTTAGATCAGTAATCTTCTATTTACTTCGTCGTGAAGCTCTCAGCTTCAGTCTCCACAAAAGAAGATGCTACTTAAATTTAACAAAGTAATTCTAATATGTCACTGCACAATTCCTCTACTTTAAGCTAGGTAAATTGCAGTTCGTCCCACGGTGAAAATATCCGCCTGGTTGCATATATCTGTGATATGTAAGCCCTTAAAAACCTACATATTTTTATAGCAAAGAATTACTAGGAGTATTTTTATTTTGCAGAGTCATATCTCATATTGCCGGGTAAATTGCTTTAGCTCTTCCCGCTATTCATTACACTGAGGGTGGATTAATCCTTCACGATAGCAACCAGGGGCGTATCATAGGTAATGTGTAGATTTCTAGAACTGATGTTAAACTATCAGTACTCGATACCTATTAAAAACTATTTTGAGATACTTTCAATCAAAGGTTGAATTAGCTATTGTTATTATCTATTAGCCGCTGGTTTACTACTACTACAATGCTAGAAAACAATTTCGACAGTTTCATGTCAGTATGTATTGAATATTAGGATTGGGATGAAAGAATATTTTTTTCTAGCATCTAATAATATTAGACTAGCAAAAAAACGACGCAGTTGTATATTGGCGTACAACAAATACTGTGACAAGTGTCGTAAAGTCACTTTTCACACGCATGATGTAATTACGAAAGCTGATTTTTTACTAGTAATAAAAAAGGCGAACGAGAAAAGGCTAACATTTTTCAACAGTATTAGAGAAAAATATTTGTTTAGAAATATTATTCCTCTGTGATTAACTACGCTACTGGCCCAAGAAGATTAATTTAATCGTTGTGAGAAACCGCTTTAAACTCGCCTTGCCGAGGTATACAGTCCAGTCTGAACATCGTTTATTGTACAGTGCATTGTGGATCAAAAACAACTTTATTAAGAAATTTCTTGTTCGCTTTTCTAGAGCCTTCCTCACATACGTTTCTCCATTAGGGCGCAAATCGGACGGAAATGGAATAATGAATGTCGTGCTTGGTGTAAACATCTTTTTATAAACGACACCAGTTGTGTATCAATTTATCAAACGATGCTGAGTTGCATTAAAGTTGTCGCGCTTTTCTCTCAGTTCTTCTTAATGTTCCAGAGGAGTCGCGACAGGTGAGATTTAGTACGAATAATAAACAAGAATTTATTAATTTTATTAATTAGAAGTATAAGTGGTGGTGGCCAAAATTAAAAAATTTTGTGTTTCTGAGTTCAAATGAATCACGGAAATAAGTTTTGCTCTGAAAAAGAATCAGAATGATAACCAACTAATAGCACATATAGGTATATATAATTTTTGAGCAACAACTTCTACCACGAATTTAGTTTAGTATAAATGACTGTTTATTAAATTTAGTTGACATTCAAATAAAATTATTCTGTACAACTATGGTATAACTTGGAAAACCAATTATAGTTATGCGCATTTTGTGATGTATGACTGCACTGACTAAGCAGTTTGAAGAGTTGCAATTGTGAGTTTTGGAATTAGGACAACCTGGACAACTGTTTTACGAATCACTGTAAGTTTATTCTTAGATTTAAGAACTAGTGGCAATTATTGATGCACTGAGAGTAGTAGATATATGATATTAAACATTTACCAACTTTCTACAGCATTTTAAGTATGGAAAAAGACGACTTAAAAAAAGGCTCAAATTATTTCTGTGGAATATTAATTTATCGCAGTACCGGACAACTACTTTGAATGAATTATTTTCAACAAATTTACTTGAATAAGAATATTTTTTTGAAAAAATTATACCTACTGCACTAGCACAGTATCAACTGTCGAAAAATTACTTTTTCAAAAACATTCAAATTTGAAACATTGCATGTGCGACGATAATGAAATTCCAAATGTTTTTCACCTGGTGCAAAGTTCGCACTAACAAATGTAAGAATCTACTGAAGCAAGAGGAAAATGGAGACTAAATAGTGTCTAGAAGGGTAACATTTATTATTATTTATTAAAAATACTCGTAAATGCTTTCTTGCTTTTTTACAAATGAATGTAATAGAGAAAACACTGTTACAACACTAAATTGATTATAAAAAATTATAAAAAAATATACTTTTTTCTCTGCTACTGCTTAGGCTTGCCATCTCGGGATAAGTATTGAGTCTTTTGATCTTTTATATGTTTAGGTAAATCAAGTATGGAGAAAACTATACAACCATGAACTCTATCCAATGTATGAAGGTAGAACGATTAAGATGGGCAAGACATAATAACGGCAGAACCTGATGGAAATCGATGGATGGGGAAGGAAAAAATCTGAGAAGCATAGGAGTAACAACCAAAAATAATACAGTCGAAGATGGATATAGATGGCAGATAATTCTAGAAGAGGCCAAGACCCAGCCAGAGATCTAGTGGCCATGATGATGATAGTGATCTTTGGTAGGGAAAACCAATGTTTCTTCTTCCTGACATGATATTTCTTTTGCAACCTTAATAATTCTGTTGTTCTGCATTCATGAAATATAAATATTCCACGCGTCTCTAGTGGCCATGATGATGATAGTGATCTTTGGTAGGGAAAACCAATGTTTCTTCTTCCTGACATGATATTTCTTTTGCAACCTTAATAATTCTGTTGTTCTGCATTCATGAAATATAAATATTCCACTCGTCTCTTCGCTTTATCATTCATTCATCTTTTAACGTCTCTGCTCTGGCCTTACGAAAACATAACAGAGCGGGGGAAATTATTCTTTATTTCCCATGTTACATTGGGCCTCGGATAGCTCTATGTTTGGGCAATGGTACTGTGAATACATCCAAAGAAAAGTAGTCGAAAATAAACGTTAATACTTTTCCATTACAAACTTTTCTTGAGGGTTTCAAGGGTTTCGCGTTATAGTATACAAGGTGGTCGCGACTTTCACTCTGATGATGCAAGCTGCAAGGTCTTGCGAAACGTTAGGGAATATGGATGCACAAACAGCAAAACGGCCAAATCTGCCTAAGTATTCTCGTTCTCAAGATACTCAAACAACTCGAGCCACCAAAGAGCATGACCGTCGCGCGGGTTTTTGCTCTATTTTACAAGGTGCAAGACACCTTAAGCCAGAAACTGCTGGGTGTTCATATACAAATACGACGCGGTCTAAGCCGAAATTCTATGTTAAGAAGAATCTCTAAAATTTTTAAATAACGATTTATGGGATGCATTACATGATCTTCCAGTTGCAGTACGGCAGAAAATATACTATCAATTAGACGGGGCGCCTATAAACAATGCAGTTGTGGCTAGGGAATGGCTAAATGATAATTTCCCGGGAATATGGATAAGTCGTAACAGTCCCCTAATCGCATGGCGACCTATATACCCCGATATTACACCATTAGATTTTTATTTTTCGAAACTATTAAAAATAAAGTGTATAAATCTAGACCATTAAATATTCAACAACTATGTGACAGAATAACTCAAGCCTGCCAAGACATAAGTTGAGAAAAACTGAAAAAGGTTGTTGGAAACAACAGAAAACGAATAGAAAAATGTATACGTGCTAACTTACGGAGTCAGACTTTGTTGAACTACGCGAAGCGAGTGAGCTACGACAAAACAGGCTAAAACGAATGACAAATGTTAAAAGAATAAAAACGAAATGGCATAGTTTAGTAGCAAATAATAATTCGTTTATTTACAATAACATCCAAGAACAGAGAGGGCGCAAGATACTGGTGACACGAACACCACCAGCACAATACTATAGTAATTATAGACTCTTTTAAACATAAACATGAATTATTTTGTTTTGAATTCCAATGTTAACCTTTCCTATAATAGCGGACGAATTCAGGCAAACAGAGACTATAAAGTCGGAATATATGGCATTCTTCTTACAATTGTTAATAGGAAAAGAGACGGAAACGGAGGCTACCTGAAACAATTCCCAGCCATCAGCCCAAGCAGAACTATTCGCAAAAGAGCTTTATTTCAGATATTGAGCTCCCTATGGTCATCTTGTTCCCCAACAGAGGCTACGACATCACGAAACACTCGCCTGGGGTGGCGGTTTTGACGGATGTCGTCTGCATCTGCTACGAATACGTCAAGCTGAAGAATATAACTTTCATAATATTGGTGTCAAAAACGCATTGTTTTTTATTCAACGCCTAATAAATCAAGTAGGCGGCTCAGAATTTCCAAATGTGTAGCGAAAGCTACCAAAAATTCACGTCGGCCGATTTCGGATCGTAACATTACATATGTAAAGTTTTGGACTTCTTAAATACCAAATTCTAAATTTTCTTACAAGTTGCCTAAAAGTGGATGTTACTATCATCCAGCAAAGGCATTGTCAATCAGGGATCCGAGGTCTTACCAGAGATCACCGACGATGAAATACGGTTAGCCTTGCAAAAGACCAAAAACAACAAAGCACCCGGTGAAGCTAACGTTGTTATCGATGCAATAAAAATAGGAGGCCCACTTCTGTTGGCGAAAATAAAAGTATTATTCAATCTTTGCTTAAACATCAGCAATATACCAAGTAAATGGAACAACGCGGTAACCATATTACTGTTTAAAAAGGGAGATAAAACCGATCTAGAGAATTATAGACCAATAAGTCTACTGAACCATCTCTATAAATTATTCACTGGAATAATAACCTCAAGGCTTGAAAGGACGCTTGACTTCTACCAGCCAGAAGAACAGGCGGGTTTTCGATCTGGTTTCGGAACTACTGATCGTCTGTAAACTATTAAAACTCTAATTGAGAAGTCTATAGAATATAATAAACCACTAGCCCTCGTATTTGTTGATTTTCACAAGGCTTTTGATACTGTCGCGTTAAATGCTGTTATGAAAACCCTACAGGAATGCCGCGTCCATTATAGGTACTCAAAATTAATTTATAATATATATAAAAATGCAACTACGACTGTGAAATTGCACCATATTTAAATTAGCAGAAGTGTAAGGCAAGGTGACACTATGTCACCTAAGCTATTTATCACAGTTCTAAAGTACGCATTCAAGAAATTTGACTGGGAAACGAGAGGCATTACTATAGATGAAAAGCGTCTAATAAATCTTAGGTTTGCAGACGATATAATACTCATATCTGTTGATCTTGGGGAAGTAAGATTGATGCTGCAAGAATAGCAAACTGTCTGTTCTGGTGTCGGTTTGAATAGCAACTTCCTCAAAACAAAACTAATGACCAACTTGGTACCCAATGACCACATCAAGGTGAATAACAATGTTGTCGAACAAGTGGAAAATATCCATATTTGGGACATGAAATCAGAAGTTCCAGAGATAATCAAACATGCTAGTTAACTAGAAGAATATCTTTCGCCTGGGCAGCGTTTGGAAAACTCCGCGATGTTTTCAAAAGCAATCTTCCAACATTCCTAAAAAGAAATATGTATGACCAATGCATTTTACCTGTTATGACTTACGATGCAGAAACTCTAACTTTTACATCTGGGACAGCTCAAAAAATAAAAATCTGGTGTGATACACTCACACAACTTCCTTTTACAGTGATCTTATAATTAGTCAAAAATTTAATTTTTAATTTTTAAGCATTTGTCAAAAATTTTCAAAAATTACGAATTCTACAAAAACGGTACAAAATAGAGCGTTAGTTGAAGAGACAAATTTTCTCTAAAATCTTAAGCAGAATTCAAAAATGTAATAATATACCGGGTGTTCCATTTAAAATAGGAGTTAATAAAAAAAAAAGAAAAAAAAACAAAAGAAACCCACTTTAGAAGTTTTTAACTGGAAAATCACCTATCTCACGTCAATGCACATTAAAAATGTAATAAAAATGTAAAGTTTGAAAAAAATCGTTAGAGCCGTTTTTGAAAAAATCGAAAAAAACTGAAAAATCACAAGAGTAAACACCTACTTCCGGTTATGCGATTTTCTTCAAAAGCTTGCTGTCTCATCTACATAGTACACAAAACTTATATATGAAGTTTCAACGCCATACCTCTTTTCGTTTTTCAGATATTCTGTTCACACACACACAGACAGACAGACACACAGACAGACAGACAGACAGACACACAGACCAATGAAAAAAAATATGTTTTTTGGGATCAGGGGACTCTAAAACGTGAAGATCTGTTGAAAACTCAATTTCGAATTTTTGGGGTGAATCCAATACTTCCTTTATCGTAAAAGGAAGTAAAAATTGCACAACGTAACATGGAAAGGTATATCTTTGAGAAACCATGATAGAAGAAGACCTACGGCAGAGAACAGGACAAACTGATGTTGTAGAGCGAATATGTTAACTTAAGTGGAAGATCGAGGAAAATGGCAATCGATGAGAGAGGCCTCTATCCAGCAGTGGACTTTAGAGCTGGATGATGATGATTCTTCTTGTAATGCTTCTCCTATCGGAGGTCAGCGATCAATAGCGCCATCTGTACTTTATTCACTGCGGCTCGAAACAAGGAAACACTACTTTTTCCGCACCAGTCTCTTAAATTCTTCATCCATCAAGTCCTTCTTCGTCCCACACTTCTCTTTCCTTCTATTTTACCCTGCATAATTTCTTGCAAAATTTTGTATCGTCCATGTCGCATCAAGTGTCCCAGGTATCCCAATTTCCTTCTTTTGATGGTAAGTTCTATTTCCATATCCTTGTTTAATCTTCGAAGGACTTCCTCATTTCGCACTCTGTCTGTCCACGGTATTTTTAGTATTCTACGCTAAATCCACATTTCAAAAGCATTTAGTTTTTTTATTTCTGCTTTATTAACTGTCCAGCATTCTGCCCATACAAAAGGGTAGAAAATATGCAGCATTGTACAAGACGAATTCTTAGATCTAAGTTAAAATTTTTATTGCACAAAATTTTATACATTTTTATAAATGTCTGCCTTGATTGTTCGATTCTACTTCTCACCTCTGTCATGTACGTACATTGATCATCTAGTATGCAGCCTAAATATTTAATTGATCTCGTATTTTGTAATACTTCGTTATTAATTGTTATGTGTGGATTATTCACTTGTTGTTTTGTGATAACCATAGTTTTCGTTTTCTTTATGTTTATAGTCAATCCATACGCTTCACTTTTTTGAATAACTAAATTCAGTAATTCCTGCATATCGTCTCTTTCTTCTGTCAGTAGTACCGTGTCATCCGCGTATCTTAGATTATTAATTATTCTTCCTCCGATCACGACTCCTTTATCACATTGTTCGAGCGCCTCTTTAAATATTGTTTCAGAGTATAGATTAAACAACAACGGTCACAATACGCAACCCTGGCGGACACCTTTGACTATGTCAAACTCTTCTGATGACTGGTCTCCTATTCTAATCTTAGCTTTTTGATTCCAATACAGATTTCTGATTAGTCTAATATCTCTATTGTCTAAGTTTAAATCGTTGAATATAGATAACATCTTTTCGTGTTTTACAGTATCGAACGCCTTATTATAATCGAGGAAACACAAATAAACGTTCTGGTTTACGTCTTTGCACCGTTGTAAAAGAACATTGATTCCGAACAATGCCTCTCGCGTACCCAAGTTGTTCCTAAATCCGAACTGTGTGTCCGTAATGTTTTGTTCACATTTATTGTATATCCTCTGGTGTACAATGCGTAGTAGTATTTTAAGAGTGTGGCTCATTAGACTTATTCTTCTAAATTCGTTGCATTTTCTGGCATTTTTTCTTTTTGGTAAGGTAACAAAGGTAGAAATTAACCATTCCTTTGGTATTATTCCTGTTGAATATATATTATTAATTAATTCTGTTAACCTTTTTAAGCCAGTGTCATCAAGTAGCTTCAGCATTTCTGTTGGAATTTCGACAGGACCCATCGCTTTCCCTGTTTTTGATAACTGGACAGCTTTCCTAACTTCATCTATCTGAATGTCTGGCCCTCCATCGTTATTGCGTGTTTTAAATTCCAGTGATCTGTTGTCATTGAAGAGATTCTGAAGGTAATTTTTCCAAGTTAATATTTTTTGCACGGGATCTATGATTATTTTGTTGTTTTCGTCTACTAATATATTATTTGCATATCGTTTCTGCCATGTTCCTGCCATTTCTTTAACTTTCTTGTATAGGTTGAAGTTATCATGTTTTTCTTGCAGAACTTCTATCTCTTGACATTTTCCTCTAATCCATGTTTCCTTAGCAACCTTGATCTTTCTTGTTATTTCTTTCTGTATTTCTCGATATCGTTGTTCATTTTTGTTTTTAAATAATCTGCGTTTCTCCATTAATTCAAGGATTTCGTCATTCATCCATTCATGCTTTTCTTGTGGTCTACTGAGCTTTAAGTTATCTGTTCCCACTTTATTAATGGTTTCTTTTAGTTGTAACCAATTCTGTTCAATGTTTTCATTTCCTGCTGGTATGTTTTGGATTTTTTGAGAGAGTTGTTGTTGTACTATCAGTCTGATTTCTTCGTTTTGTAATTTTCTAATATCCCATTTTTACTACTTTTTCGTCTGTTACTGTTTTGTAGGTGTAATCGGAATTTTGCTACTACCGGATTGTGATCCGATCCCACATCAGCACCAGGATAAGTTTTAGCCGACAATGCACTATTTCTGTATCTCTTGTTAACCATTATAGAGTCAATTTGATTTCTAACCATATTATCTGCACTATCTCTCGGAGATTTCCAAGTATAAAGGCGTCGGGGTGGTAATGCAAAAAAAGTATTTAATACAGTTAGATTTTCTTCTTGACAAAATTGTACCATTCTGTCGCCTCGTTCATTTCGTGTTCCAAGACCGTACTTTCCAACTATATCTAGGCATTCACCTTGACCTATTTTTGAATTAAAATCTCCCATTATTATATTAATGTCGTGTTTCTTTGTTGCTTGGAGTGCTTGACTTATTTCTTCATAGAATTGTTCCACTTCTACGTCGTCTGCTCTGGCAGTCGGTGCATAACATTGTACTATATTTATATTTATTGGTGTTGTCGATAATTGTAGTATTGCCACTCTGTCAGAGAGTGCAGCAAGGTTTTTAACTGATTTATCCATTTCTTTTGTTATTATTAAAGCGATGCCGGTTTCATTTCGCCGATTGCTTCCAGAATGGTATACCATATAATTGTCATAGACACACTTCCCTGACTGTGGCTATCTCATTTCGCTTATTCCCAAAATCTCAATATTCAATCGTTTCATTTCCTTAATCGTATTGGCCAATTTCCCTGAAGCATACATGCTTCTGACGTTCCAAGTAGCTATGTTAATTTTCCTCCCGGCGATTCTTAGCACCCTTCCACCATTTAAGGTGGCCCGGGGACTCAGGGCCGTATTTATATTGTTTCTGCGCATATTGATTAGACTAGGGGATTGTAGTTTCTTATACTACTTTGTTTACAAGGTAGTGGTTCCCCGTTGCCTTCTACCCGCACTGTAGCTTTGCCGTGTCTGATGATCTTCATCAACGCCTCCGCCTTCCTTCTACTGTAACTGTACCAAGCTACCTGCTCTCCACCTTCAGTAGATACTGAGAAACGCAGCTGCCCGTTCTCAGGGGATTTGGGTATGCTTATTTACTGGCGGCAATACTCGCCATGACACGTTGATTTCACTGAGCATTGTAACATTTATTGAGGAAAGCTTTCCCAAGGCTTACCTGCTACACTCTCCAGCACCGCCGCTTTTTGGTCGGGGACTGCTTATTCAATATATTCGCAGCTAACCTCCATATCTAGAGGCCGTTGACTATCCGCCACCTGTGACCCCGCTAGTAGCCTATAGCTCAGCCCTAGCATGATGATGATGAAGATACCTAAAAGAATTTTAATGGTCATCATGTAATGTTCTAACTGCAACAATCGGTTGTAATAAAACAGTGAATAACTTTTCGAATAACATTGATGTACGTATAATACAATTGTGATCGTCCAGAAGCGATCTATTATTTGCTTTCTTCTTGAATATTTTAATATCTAAACAATTTCCTGGAGTAGCTTCAGCAGCGAGTCGTTGTTATTGGATTAGTTCAAGCACTGATATATTCTAAAATTATATAATTTTGCTTTGCAAAAGTCACTTTTAATAAAGCCCAAAAACCGCAACTCATTAAAACGTAATTGGTCTTGACAGTTTGGAATAAATATACAATTGTGTCGGCGGTGGTTAAACCGCCAACGTTTTCGACTGAAAACGATGTAAATTTGCTGCAAAACACCTGTAATAATTAAAACTGTCAGTTATTTATTCAGAAGGACAGTGTCTCAGCTTCCATTTTTTGTTAATATTATTATTTTCGAAGATCTATTAAGATTTATTTTTTTATTAGCTTGAGCAAATACAGTTTGAACATGGAATCTCAATTACGGGAAGATTTAAAGGACTGTTATCTATTGCTGACAAAACTTAAACGAGTTTTTTCAACTAGTTCTTAAGATTCTAATAAAAGAAATTTCATAGAATAGTAAAAAAATCTGTCAGTAGAATTGTAAAGTATTCTCGTATACTTCTCAGTTTTTTATAAAGAAAACTTATATTACACCGTATGTGCGCTAACGCTACCGTACATGCGATCCATTTAATATGCAAATACAGCAGAATTTATGCGTATTAAAAGCTATCAGCGGCACATTTTTCCACGTGAGGAAATGTCCGATGGAAATTCCGCTTCAGGCGAGTTGTGCGATTTGGCTTAACCAAGCATTTATATTTGTTTCCTATTGTTTGAGTGATGACTATGCATTGGCTGCATTGATTATCTTGCGTCGAATATCTGTTTCAGTGTGGTTCGATTGTTTTCACAAATTTGAAAGGGTTGATGAGCTTCTATAAAACTGTAATCTGCTGAACTTCACCGTGAACCAATATCTAAATCACGACACACTAACTGGCAAGTATTCGAAAACTGTCGATTCCAAACCCGATTAATCGTAGTGTACCAACTAGTGTAACCTACCTTAGAAGGTTCACATAACTCCGACTAGCTCAATCCTATTATATTTATGTACATTCAATCGTATAATTCATGGGTCATGTTAATGTTGATTGGGAGTTTAATATAATAAAGGGTTATCTAGTATGGCAGTTTCTATATGGTACTTTATACTAAAATATCGAATTAAGGTTCTTATTAACTTCTGTTACTGCATATATCTTCCCGCCACTTTTGTAATGGGTTGAGCGCAGCTGGCGTTGCAGGTGTTCACCCATCTGGTCAGGCCAGAATATCGATCGTGCTGCACAGTCCACTGAGGGCAGCGGCGAAGAGCGAATTGGTATCGTCGGAGAGTTAAAAAATAAAAATGTTAAAATAACTTGTGTTTTACTTCGCTCTATTCACCCAACAACTTGATTTATATTGGTTAATCCACATTAGTTTGAACAGATTCGCCTGGAGGCTGTGGAAATCAGGCGTCCGTTACGTTATTTTGCTGGTTCCATCCCTTATGTTAAGCGCAGAACTGAGACAGCAGTTTCCGCTTTAAGACAGCTTAGTCATGCCACTTAACGGGATGATAATTCGTCACTGTGTGAGATGCAGCCTCACATCCCTTAATTATTTATAGGCTTGGACCCACAGCGACGCAGTAAGTGAATCTAACAAGTAAATGCAGACTGGTTTATTACAAAAATAATTGTTCTATATATACAAACAAATTTGCTTAGATCATAGTAATATACAAAGTTCATTTCTAATAACAGGTGCAATGTATTATATTCAGTAGGTTAATTTACTAGTATTGCAAAACAATACTCAGCGGTTTTGCTTCCGTGATATGATATGGACTCCATGAACTCGAGCGTCTTTTATGCTGAGCTGCGATTGTAGGCATTTAAACCTTGTCACGGCCTTGCGTAATTGTGTACGCGAAGCCGTGTAAAAATGCTGAGCGGCGACTGCGAGGTGTTTAAACTTGACTGTGAGTAGGTCGCCGCGCTTGCATAATGCAATATTGCGTTTTTGGTGGCTTTTAACTTTTAGAATGTTTCGTAAAATTTAAATGAATAATTATAAATTTATATCTGGTTAATCTGTTAAAGACAAGATTAAACATATTGCCAATTTTAAGCCACAAAAAAGCAAACCGATAAATTATATTGTTTCTTCGAGATTGAGCGTTTTGAGAGGATATTCTTCTGCCTGGGGTTGTGCGGGTGGTGGCTTCCTTCGTGTTATTCGTTGCCGAATGTAGTAGATAGCTCCTAGTAGGGCAGCGGTTCCCAAAAGGCTGCCTGTGACCCCAATAGACAGGTGAGAATGATGTCGGATGGCTTTCCAGGTGAAGTTTTTTATATGCTCCTGGAAATCTAACTGCGATGCTTGTAGGTCTTCGAAGTGGTCTGACTGAGTTAGTACAGGTTCCTCTGCGATTTCTGAAAATGAGTTTGTTGTGATTGGGTTGGTAATATTGATACTGATAGCCTTGGAGTATCCAGCCAGGATCTTGTATTTTCTGTTGTGCCTTGGGGTTAATGTATTCCTCGCAGTTTGGATGATGCAATCCGATGAAATTTGAATGACACCTGTAGTGTTGACGGTGACTTCTTCCCTGTTTCCACTACAAGTGATTGCTATGCGGGTTGGTTTACTGACTACAAATAGCCAGGTGTTTTCCATGTATAATTGTTTCCAAATAATGGACTGGATGCGATGTCTTCGTAGGAGACATTGACTGGTTTCTACTCGGTGATATATATCGTCAATGATGCAGTTTGGGTTGTTTTCAATTCCTTTAACTACCGTTGGACTGCAAACATAGGTAGTGGGAGAAATTTGTAGCTCTTCTTTGAATTCTTCATCTGTTTCGTGGAAGTACATTTGTAGGTTGTAATCCACAGCGAAGATTCCTTTCGGCACATCGATCATCCAGTAGGATCCATTGCTGATTTGGAGAGGAATTGGTGTCACTTTAATTAAGGAGTATTCCGTTTTTTCCACTATGATGAAATACCCTTGGACGTTGATGTAGATGTCGTCATGCCCAATGTCAACCTTTAGAATTGGCGTTGGTAATATCTCCAAATTTGGTGAAAGTTTACTGGTTGCATTAGCGAGGATCTGTTTAATTTGAGCAGGTGTTATTAGCTCGTACAGATTACCTTGCTGGAAGTGAACGTTTAAGATGTGAATATGGTAGTTGCACAGTTCGCTAATTACATTTGTGGCGACTTGGTACACACTGATGATGTGAATATTTAGTCGGTTGGAGTCGGTTGCTTTATACCATTTGTCCATGTTGTTAATGGCCCGGATTCCTTGGTTTAATTTTTCTTGGAAATGTTCCAGCTTCTTGTCGATTCGTTCTTCGGTCTCATTAAACCTGGAAAGTGCTGATAGCAAGAATTTGGATTGTTGACTGTCCATTTTTATTAGTTCCTGTTGATTCTTGTCTAGCCTGTCTATATCTTGATAGACTTCATCGTTGACTCCAAAAATTGATGTTAATACTGTGCCAAGGACTCCTCTTTTTTCTCGTCTTGTTATTATTTCTTCCATACCATCTCTAATCCATTCCATATGCTTTTTCTGTTCCAGAAGATGATGCACCAGTGTCTTGCATAATGTGTCTTCGGACAGTTCTTTTGCAGAGTCGCAGAGATTGTCGAATTTGTCTACCATGTCTGTGACTGTTTCGAAGTCTTCTTCGATCTTCCCCCTCTCGAACTGGATTTCGATCCGGAATGTTCCTCTCTCAATCTTCCCGTGTCCAATGTGTTCTACATAGTACCCGCTGTCTGGTTTTTGGATATTAAATTCTGCTTTACTTAATGTATTGGTGGTAAGAAGGGTAAAGATGAGTAACAGCAGTTTCCATTTGGACGCGACAGATTTCCTTGGTGCTGGGGATGATCGTGTCTGGATAATGTTAGTTGAAATTTTATCTTCTGCCTCTGGTTCCTGCGATTCCTCGGTAGTTGCTGGTAATGGAATGATGCTGCCTATGGATCGTTTTAGCTGATGTCCTCCTGATTTCTGGAGCGTCACTACTCGTACTGATCCATCGGCTGCTGGATGAGTTGCAGTGACTCTTGCTAAAGGCCACTTACTAGGATTGATACTATCTTCTTTGATTAACACTAAATCTCCAACTTTAGTGTTCTCCAATGGTTTCTTCCATTTGTTTCGTTGCTGTAGTCCATGAAGGTAGTCCGAGCTCCATGATTTCCAAAAATCTTGCTTGATCTTTTGGATTATCCTCCAACGATTCGATAGATTTGAAGATATTGGAGTGTTGATTGGGTCTGGTGGCGATATGATTTCCCTCCCTATTAGGAAATGGCCTGGCGTCAGAGCAGTTGTGTCCTCAATATCGTTGCCTTGTGGACATAGAGGACGTGAGTTTAGGCAGGCCTCAATTTGGCAGAGAAGAGTTGTTAACTCTTCAAAGGTAAGAGTAGCGTGGCCAATAGTTCTCTTCAGATGATGCTTCATTGATTTTACCCCTGCTTCCCATATCCCTCCGAAGTGAGGGGCTATTGGAGGGATGAAGTGCCATTGGGTACCACCGGTTGCTAAGGTTTCTTGGACAACTGGGCCTTCAATTGTTTGGCGGGTCTCCTTGTCCAACACTTTTCTTGCGCCAACGAAGTTTGTTCCGTTGTCGCTGTATAGGTGTGCACAGCGTCCTCTTCGGGCAGTAAACCTCCTGAAGACTGCTAGGAAGCTGTTGGTTGTCATGTCGCTGACGGCCTCTAGGTGGATTGCCTTGGTTGATAGACAGACAAAAACAGCAATGTACCCTTTGTGCGAAGAATGCCCTCTTCCCTTGGATGTTCGGATCTGTATTGGGCCGGCGTAGTCCACTCCGGAATGGAAGAATGGAGGAGTTGAATTCACTCTGGTTGATGGAAGATTTCCCATCAGTTGCTGTGCTGCCTCTGCTTTGTATCGTAGACATCGGAAACACTTCTGGATGCTGGAGCTGACTGCTTTCTTCGCGTTGATGATCCAATATTTTCTTTGGATATATGAGAGAGTGAGTTGGGTGCCACCGTGCAGCGTGCGTAGATGCGCCTCTTGGATTATTAGTTTGGAAATATGACTGGAGTACGGGAGTATGATTGGGTGTTTTTCATTGAAGGACAAGGTGGAATTTTCTAATCTTCCTCCAACACGGATTATTCCATGCTGATCGATGAAGGGATTGAGGTTGGCAAGCTTGTTACTGGAACTCACATATTTGTTCTGCCGGAGTTGAGATCCTGTTGCCCTCAAAATAGGATCACTTCCTTGGATGACCTTAACGAGTAGGAGGATGGTGTCGTCCATTTCCTTCACTGATAGGCATCCTGATTGGGTGGGAAGTCGCTTACACTTGTTGATGAATCTTCGGCAATGTGACATGACTCGTACCATTCTTGTTAGAGAAGAAAAACGATGAACGACTTCGTTCTCGTCTTGATGAATGGTAGTTTGATGCACAGTGTAACTTCTTGCTTCTTCCTCGGTGGTTGCGGTGTCTGGTTGACACGGCCATGAACTCTTGTTAACTAGCCAGCTCGGTCCGTCCCACCATAGGAGATGATTCTTTAGTTTTTCTGGACTAGTGCCTCGGGAGATGACGTCTGCAGGATTCTCTTCGGATTTGACGTGGTTCCAATGTTGAGCCGGAATTTGATTGTTGATTTCGGCTACTCGATTCGCGACGAACGTCTTCCATCGTACCGGGTCTCCTTTTATCCATCCTAATGTAACCATGGAGTCGGTCCATGCGAAGATAGACACCTTAGGAAGGTCTAATGCTGCAATTACCCTTTGAAGTAGATTGGAAAGGAGTACTGCTGCGCAGAGTTCCAGTCTTGGTAATGTCGTCTTGGCTCGGGCTGGTGCCACCTTGGATTTGGCTATTAATAAGGATACCTTGACTTGGCCGGATGATGTGGTGACTCTGGTATAAATCGCGGCCCCGAAAGCTCTTTCGGAGGCGTCACAGAATCCATGCAGCTCTACTAGAGATTCCCTTTTGATAAACAACCACCTTGGTAAGGTAATTTCTTCCACTGCCTTGAGTTGAGACCTGAGCGTCTCCCATTTGCCTTGGATATTTTCAGACACTGGGTCATCCCATTTGATATTTTCGAGCCATAGTTCTTGGATGAGTAGCTTGGCAGTGATGATGACGGGTGCTAACCATCCCAATGGGTCGAAAATTTTGGCAACTTCGGATAGTATGGTGCGTTTGGTGGATTCCTGTTGCTTAACGTCTACCTTAAAACAGAAAACATCTTCATATGGAGACCAGTGAATGCCCAAGGACTTTTTTACGCCGTCTTCACTTATTTCGAGGTATGTTTGTTCCTTTAACTCTTCTGGGAGTTCTTGAATGATGGCTGACTCGTTACTGCACCATTTATGTAGAGTAAAGCCTCCACGCTTTAGTAAGGAAATGAGCTGACCTTGTTGTTGGATCGCTTCTTCCACAGTGTCGGCCCCAGAAAGCACGTCGTCCACGTAGAAATCTTTCTTCACTGCTTCTGAAGCTAATGGAAATGAGACCTTTTCGTCCTCTGCGAGTTGATGCAAGGTTCGAATGGCAAGATAGGGAGCTGATGCGGTTCCATAAGTGACGGTGCACAGCTTATATTCCCTGATTGGCTGTGATTTGTCGAATCTCCATAGGACTCTTTGGTACTCCTGGTCTTGGTTGTTCATTCTGATTTGTCGGTACATTTTTTCAATGTCTGCAGAAAAAACAATCCTGTGTGTTCTCCATCGAAGTAGAATGTCGACCAGTTCTTGCTGAAGTTTAGGTCCAGCGTACATCATCTCATTTAAGGATTTTCCGTGAGAGGCCTTGCTAGAGGCATCGAAAACGACACGAAGCCTGGTTGATGAACTTGCTTCTCGGATGACGCCATGGTGGGGAATGTAATACTTGCCGTTATTCTCATCTTCCTTTGCCACCTTTTCCATATGTCCTAAATCCAAGTATTCTTGCATGAATTTCTTGTATTGGACTGCTAGATCTTGATCTTGTCCTAATTTTTTCTCCAGATGTATGAATCGTGCCAATGCTGAGGGTTTGGACCTTCCCATGTGTACTGGAGTTTGTTTGAATGGAATCCTTACTACGTATCTTCCATCTACGTCTCGCTGGACTGTGTCTGTGAATTTATTTTCACATACCTGATCATCTGGGGAAAGTTTCCTTTGAGGAGAAGCCTCTTCAATGTTCCAGAATTTCTGCAACTGCTCATCCTCTTCAATTTTGGCAACCATGGTGTTGACCTTAAGGCTGGTGGGAGGTCGTCTTCCCATGGTTCCTGATAAGATCCATCCCAATTCGGTATTCTGTCCTAGGATGCCATCTTTGGATTTCTTGATTCCTTCGAGAATTATTTGGGAATATTCTTCAGCGCCTAGAAGTATATCTATGGGGCCAGGTCGGTTGAAGGTTGGATCGGCGATGAAGACATGTTTCCAGGCATCCATTTTTATGTTCGGAATGGGTGATGAAGGCATGGTTTTTGTAAGTTTGGGAAGTACCAGTAAAGTAACAGGTAAGGAAAATTTACTTGGAAATCTTGGCGTAATCAAACCTGTGATTTTCCATTTTGCGACTTTTGTTTCGCTGTTCCCAATTCCGGAGATTTCTGCTCGAACCTTGGTCCTGGGTAGCGCTAATAATTCGGCTGCGGCTTCGGTGATGAAGGAACCTTGAGACCCTGGATCTATCAAGACCCTCAAGAGATGAGTCATCCCGGATGCTGCCTTAACTTGAACCGTTGCTGTGGCCAGTAGCACTTGGCTCTTCTTTGCGCCTAGGTTGGCGGCAATGATTGTGGGTTTTAGCTTCTTCTCTGGAGCGTTGGAGGTCTGCATGGCTGCTGCGTGAGAAAACGTCTTCATCTTCGGAGCAGGTATCGGCTTTGATGGCTGCTGTGCCTTGTGAAGCAGAGTATGGTGTGGAAAGCGGCAGATTTTGCAGTTATAATACGAACGACATTGTATATTAGAATCGTGTCGCAAACATCGAAAGCACAATCGGTAGGTTCTTACCACTTCTTGCTTTTCGTGGGTGGAGAGCCTCTGGAATTGACCACAATTATCGATGTAATGATCCCCATTGCACATCTTGCAGTTGAGATATCCGGCAGCGTAATTTTTCTGTGGCTTGTCCTGAGTTGGTTTTCGAGCTCCATCAATGGATTCCAAGGATTGGAACCGCATTTGTAAGAAGGCCATTAGAGTTTGGTGATCCTGAACTTCATTTGGGCACTGAAGCGACTGCTCATATAATTTGTTAGTTTCAGGATCCCATTTTCGAGTAATAACTCGGTTAATCCACGGACCCCAGCTGTCGGTGGAAATGCCCAAATTTTTGATTGCTTCCACACATTCCTTAGTGGAGTCATGCAATCTTTTCAACCCTTGGGCTGATTCCTTGGAGAGGACCGGCTGATCGAAGATGGTGTCTAGCAATTTGGTTAGAATAAGGCGATTATTTTGATACCTTTGTTGCAGCAAATTCCAAGCGGTGTTGTAGTTGGCTTGAGTCACTGCGAGATGCTGAATTAGTCGGCTGGGCTCTCCCTTGACATGCGTTTTTAAATACTGCATTTTGATGACATCATCCATGTTTTGGTTGTCATCTACTAATTTGGTGAATAGGTCCTTAAAAGTGGCCCATTCCTCATAATTTCCCTCGTATATGGGGATTTTAACTTGAGGAAGCGAGATGGCTGATGCTTGCTCGTTCCTTGTTGGTGCTTGTAACAAATTAATTAAATTTCGGTACCTGTCTTTCAACGTAGTAAATTCAGGACTGAAGTGCGTCTGGTTTGAATCCATCTCGTTAGACATGACTTCTTCGTCCATCTCGATCACCCGGTCCCATTCTTCCTTTAATTCCCTCTTTGTGATGGCGGGCCTTCCGAGTGCTTGTTCCAGTTCGGCGTCGTCCAAAGATTGCTTAAAATTCTGCATCCGAATCTGCAGTTTTCGGATACGAACCTTTTGCTCGGGATTTACAACTGTTTCCTCTCGCCTCCTAGTTTCAGAGGGGTCGGGATTTTCAGTTGCCTTTAAACAGCTCTGCAAATAACTTTTTGCTTCGCAGTAGATGGCTTTAATTTGTTCGTAATACCCTGTGGTAAAATAATTATGTGTAGGAATACTTAGCTGCACCATTTTGGCGTGATTTTTGGTCACAGCGTTCCAAGTTTCGTCCAGCGTCTTGTTTCGGCTGGCGATGTAAGCTTCTGTTTTTCGGCTGGCAGGGTCCTTTTTGCTGTTGGAAAATACCTGCGTGATCTTCTGGCCGAGTTCTTCTTGGGCGACAGCTAGCTGATTGAATTCCTCCATATTGTTTGCCATTTTCGGGGAACCGGGTGGGTTGGTAGATGTTGTTTTCTTCTCGGGATGTACCTCTTCTTAGTTGTAGACAGATCCGGCTCGAAGGACCATGAACAGATTCGCCTGGAGGCTGTGGAAATCAGGCGTCCGTTACGTTATTTTGCTGGTTCCATCCCTTATGTTAAGCGCAAAACTGAGACAGCAGTTTCCGCTTTAAGACAGCTTAGTCATGCCACTTAACGGGATGATAATTCGTCACTGTGTGAGATGCAGCCTCACATCCCTTCATTATTTATAGGCTTGGACCCACAGCGACGCAGTAAGTGAATCTAACAAGTAAATGCAGACTGGTTTATTACAAAAATAATTGTTCTATATATACAAACAAATTTGCTTAGATCATAGTAATATACAAAGTTCATTTCTAATAACAGGTGCAATGTATTATATTCAGTAGGTTAATTTACTAGTATTGCAAAAAAATACTCAGCGGTTTTGCTTCCGTGATATGATATGGACTCCATGAACTCGAGCGTCTTTTATGCTGAGCTGCGATTGTAGGCATTTAAACCTTGCCACGGCCTTGCGTAATTGTGTACGCGAAGCCGTGTAAAAATGCTGAGCGGCGACTGCGAGGTGTTTAAACTTGACTGTGAGTAGGTCGCCGCGCTTGCATAATGCAATATTGCGTTTTTGGTGGCTTTTAACTTTTAGAATGTTTCGTAAAATTTAAATGAATAATTATAAATTTATATCTGGTTAATCTGTTAAAGACAAGATTAAACAAATCTAGATAAGTTTTTTAGCTAGCAAAAAATAAAACTGTTCCTCACCGTTGGGTATCATGTATAGCATTCTTATTAATTAGAGTATTTTTACTAATATATCGCTGTGGTCTAATAGCTTTTATTTGGATTTATTTAAAAGTCTATAAATATCAGAAAAAAGTATCATTTTCAATCTACGCAGACGTGGAGTGTATTTTAGAGAAAGAAAAGAATGTTGTTTCTGAAAATGCAGGGATTTATCAAAAACACGTTCCTTTTAGTATTGCATATTATTTTTTCTACTCCCGCATGTATATATTCTGTTATCTTCACAATCTACAGAATGGATATGTAGGCAATTGTAGTTAACTGAACGTATATGATTTCATATCCACACAAGGGTGGATATGAAATACACCAATCACAAACCACGTTAGTCGTGATTACCTAGGCAACTTTCATTAATTGTTTGTTTTGCAATGGGCACGCCCTGCTGTGCCCTGTTTGTGGCAAACGTGATTTTGTTGTAAGATATCTTATTAATTAGCGTTGAATAAATTTTCTTTTAATTTTCCATTCTTTTCCATTGATAGGTCGTAGAAAAAATACACTGTACAACTCGAGTGGAATGTCCATATCGCCCTCGGATAATTGAGCACTCCGCCTACGGCGTCGTGCTCAAACTTTATCCTCGTGCGATATGGACATCATATCCACTCTCGTTGTACAAACTACTATAAAATGTTCATATGACGATAGTTTATCTCGACATTTAGCTCAGAAAAAGCGTGTGTCGTTGAAAGAGTAAATCGTACACTTAAATCTATTATGTGGACAGGTAGACAGGCAGACAGACACAGACAGACAGACAGACAGACAGGCAAGCAGACAGACAGACATGTAGGCAGGCAGACAAACAGCCAAGCAAGCAGGCAGGCAGGCAGACACAAACAGACAGACAGATAGACAGGCAGTCAGGCAGGCAGACAGACAGGCAGTCAGACAAGCAAACACACAGACAGGCAGGCAGGCAGACAGACAGGCAGATAAGCAGGCAGGCAAATAGGCAGGCAGAAAGACAGACAGACAAGCAGGCAGACATCTGGCAACGCGCAAATATAGCCCCTATTAGCACCTGCCAAATCTAAATTGGTTTATTTGTCCTGCGCAGAATTTGAATTTCCCCCGTCAAAAACTTGCACAGAATTTAAATTTACCGTCAAAATTATGCGCAGAATTTGAATTTCCCGCCAAAACCTGAGCAGAATTTGAATTTCCTGCCAAAAACTGCGCAGAATTTAAATTTACCGCCAAAATAATGCGCAGAATTAGAATTTCCCCGTCAAAAAAAACCTGCGCAAAAACCTACGCGCAGACCTGTTCAGAAATTCTCGCTCAGACTTGTGCAGAAACCTCCAGACAATCACATCCGGTGTATTTTTAGCAACGGTGCAATTTCTTAAACGATGTCTTCATACAATTATTTTTAGCTGCATTCGACAAATGCCGAGACAATAACATCCGGTCATACGTCCAGATCCGCAGGTCTCGACAGGTCTGACATCTAGCGACACGCAAATATAGCCTCTATTAACACCTGCCACACTGATAAAGGAGATGATAGGATAACTTATAAAGTGAAAGATGCTGGGAGGTTAAATATGATCAACAGACGACTCTTCCGTTGCTCCGTTTTGTATTATAAAATTCTGCTATTTAAGACTCCACCGTACTTATATGTGTTAGCTTTCTACCAGTTTACTGCTGGAATTATATATGTGTATAAGCTTGACTAAACTACTTCGAACTGTTAACCTTGTAACGGTTCAAAATTAATTTTTAGCTATTCCCCTAATTATTTGCCCTAATCTCGGTTAAAATTAACTTTTCACTATGTCTTTCTTCAGGTATGATTTTCCCTGCATTATCTTTGAGCATTCAGATCGTCTGACAGTTTTATTGCAAGCTAAGTAAGCCATTCGGTCGATATTATGGGTCCAAATGCCCCTGCAGTGTAGACTTCACCTCATGCATTTCGAGTTGCATTTTCCCTTTCTCCCAAAATTTGATTTTTGGCTTATCAGTTTTTGGAAACCATCTTGACATTCCGCCATCCTGTGCTGCAAGAGCTAGGTGCTTCGAAATTTACGTTTTGATGACGTACCTTAATCAGGCTTTTTCGTTGGCATCCTAATTTGGAATTGTGCCGTTTTGTGTCGTGAACTCCATGGAAGTTCGGAATTGGGCTTTGTGAGTTGCATTTTTGGCGAATTCCAGCCCGAATATTGTTTGGGGATTCCGCTCTAGCAAGGCACATGTTTTCACTTTGGCGTTGAACAGCCGTAGAAACCTGAAACGGGTAGGTGAATTTATTTGGACTTATTCGGTGTACCTCCATGGCTATTTGCCTTTCAGCTTTTACTCGACGGTAGCATGCCTGTCGAATTTCCCTCGTTGGAAGCGAGGCTACCGAGCTAATCCTGCTGGGAACGCAGCTATCGCCGTATGGTCACGTAGCCACCAGCCTGGTGACGAGTTTCGCTGACTGTGCCCCCCCCCTTTCAGCTACCTGGTGATGGCTTGGCCTCCTCGTAGTCCTTAGGCCTCCCCTGTTTTTAACATCTGCAGCGAAAGAGAAGTCCACTGCCAAAGGTCTGTCAGTTTAATATTTCCGTTTCGAATTTTCGGGAATCAGGTGCCCCCTTGGGCCGTTTGCGTGGCAACGCTGCAAGGTGCTCGATAGACTCGTTTGTTATATTGTGTGTTTTTTTAAAGCTATGAACTCACCTGCATGAATATGATTGAGTTTGCCTTCAGCAAATCAGTTTTAGCAGTAGCTGTTCTGCACAGTAAGTAGCCGATTAGGTCATTTAGGCGAAAATGTCTCTGGATTCGGGCTAAATTTTACCGGAGTTGTTTTGAACCGCCGTGTGCGGAATATTGTGTAACGGTATTATATTCGCATTGTGAAGCCAAGTGCACGAAGGTTAATCCTTTCAGATTTTAAGTGTTATTTATTACACCGTTGAATTATACTACTTGCCCAGCTTTGCAAGCAATTATTGTTAATGCTCGCACCTCGGCCGTTTTAATGCAGAGTACATTGCATTACCAGCGAAATCGCTTCGTGGTACCATCGCAAGATCTTGTCGGTCCGCGACGACGCTAATCTGATTTGATCATTATTTAATTACGAGAGGAACCTTGCATACAGGGTGTTCAGTTAAATTCAACCTACCTACTAAATTTACCTTTCAATTTAATCATTACGCCGGAGCCACGATGTTTTCGAGCTCTTTTTAAGTGCTTATTTAGTAATGAGTTTGGCCAAATTTTATATCAACCTTGTAATCTTTTTTTTTAATACTGTTAATTAGCACTATATACATATTGTGTGAAATTTTATTAATTCTGGGCCCGCCCGCTAACTTCGCTTGATGCCCTTGTATATGTAACTGGCTGTACTGTGGTCAGTTTAGCCTCAAGCCACCTTTGATATTTATTGAACTGTGATATGATCTCCCTATTGAGATTTTGTGATATGATTCGGTAGCCGTATATTTTGTGTGTGTATTTTAATTGTGCCTGTATTCTTTGTTTGGAGCAATTATACTACCATGACCTATTTGTTTGCGTATATGATTTGTGCCTTGCCGTTACTTTTACTTTTTCAGGTTTGGTTAGTAGCGCCTTCCGTAGTGTATCTTTTGTTTAGCAAAGTGCTGGGTTACTAGCTACTTGGCGCCCATATTTTATTTTTCAGCTAAAGCTTATGAGTCTTTTGTTTTACCCACGACCAGCTCCGGCTGAGAAGCCGTTGGCCTTTGCTTACTTCTTTTTTTGTCGCCGTAACAGTAACAACCTGCTAACTGACTGTTAATAAAATTATCAAAATATGCGAGACACTATCAGCTACCAGATCCCAGTCACTCGTGTCTCACCCAGAGCCTCAGACAAGTTTTCAACAAATGAAACACAGGATATTTCATAAATGTCTTTATTATATCTATACATCATATAGTATTTCTAAAATATTTTTTCACTCTACAATTAACCCTATTTCTAATCGTCTTTAGCAGAGCAGGCGCCTCAGGCATTAAGTCATAGTACCCCATCTCAGTTCTGGTTTTTTGTAATCCAGTCAACTTTCTTGTGTTTTATTTCTCCAATAAAAATATTGTAAGACATTATTAAATACAAAACAACAACAACTATTCTGCAGAGTATTAGTCAAATTAAACCACATTTTAGCAATTGAGACAGAATATATATTGGAGCATCTTGCACATTTCTCAAACAATGACACCATACAATTAGTTTTAGCTGCATTCAGCAGATCCGCAGACAATAACATCCGGTGTAGACTATAACATACGGCCAGGCACCCACATCCGCTTAAACAAGTCTCGACAAGTCTGACATTTCCAGACAATGACTGACATCCGGTTGAGCCTGGGAAATATTTTGATAAGCGTAGGAATCTTGTAAAATTTTTAAAATTAGACTTTTAGCCCTAAAATTCATCGTGGGAATCTTGTTTTTTCATATTTTTGGGAAAGAAATTTTCTAAATTATACTTTTATCCCCAAAATTCATCGTGGAAATCTTGTAAAATTTCAAAATTAAACTTTTAGCCCCAAAATTCATCGCGGGACCCGGGAGTGAAACCGTACCACATGCGCAGAATTTAAATTTACCTCCAAAATGATGCGCAGAATTTGAATTTCCCGCCAAAAACCTGCGCAAAAACCTCGCGCAGTAACACATTTTGCGCCAGAATCCGCCTAAGTACACTACTGATAGTAATTTGAAGGGTCTTAACTGGTATACATCATATTAAAAAAAATTGGAATGTACCTGGCGGTTCAATAATTATGTGTAAAAAACTTGATTCCATTGGAGCTCCAAGAGGGTCCATATCTCCGAAGAGGAGGCCTATACGAAAAAAGTTTATATGAACTTGTAGTATTTTTTCATGTGTTTTTTCATATCCGGGAGATTTCTCACATTTTCCCTGACACCCTGTATAGTATACTTGTAAAAATTAGTATATTATACATCAAGGTAGCGAAGCGCAGTATTATAACCTGAGCGCATATTAGATATTGAGCGCGCAGCGCGAAGTATCTAAAGCGCGAAGGTTATAAGACGATTCGCTACCGTGGTGTATATACTATTTTTTGCACTACCAAACGGCTTAATACCTAAATTCCCAACAAATTTTGAAAATATTTTAACTGTCAACTTGACAATACAGCTCTTTAAAACGTAAAAATTAAAATAGTCATATTTGGTAACTTAGCAATTTATAAGTTACCACGGTGAAAATTGTTTATTTTACTTTCTCTCCCTTGGTGGAGAATATCAACTTTACGACCTAAAAATAGGCCAATAACGGAGCGTTCTGAGACTAGTAGTGCAAAATAGTATATTATACATCAAGGTAGCGAAGCGCAGTATTATAACCTGAGCGCATATTAGATACTGAGCGCGCAGCGCGAACTATCTAAAGCGCGAAGGTTATCAGACTATTCGCTACCGTGGTGTATATACTATTTTTTGCACTACCAAACGGCTTAATACCTAAATTCCCAACAAATTTCGAAAATATGTTAACTGTCAACCTGACAATACAGCTCTTTAAAACGTCAAAATTAAAATAGTCATATTTGGTAACTTAGCAATTTATTAGTTACCACGGTGAAAATTGTTTATTTTACTTTCTCTCCCTTGGTGGAGAATATCAACTTTACGACCTAAAAATAGGCCAATAACGGAGCGTTCTGAGACTAGTAGTGCACAATAGTATATTATACATCAAGGTAGCGAAGCGCAGTATTATAACCTGAGCGCATATTAGATACTGAGCGCGCAGCGCGAACTATCTAAAGCGCGAAGGTTATCAGACTATTCGCTACCGTGGTGTATATACTATTTTTTGCACTACCAAACGGCTTAATACCTAAATTCCCAACAAATTTCGAAAATATGTTAACTGTCAACCTGACAATACAGCTCTTTAAAACGTCAAAATTAAAATAGTCATATTTGGTAACTTAGCAATTTATTAGTTACCACGGTGAAAATTGTTTATTTTACTTTCTCTCCCTTGGTGGAGAAAATCAATTTCACAACCTCAAAATAGGCCAATAACGGTGCGTTCTGAGACTGGTAGTGTAAAATAGTATATTATACATCAAGGTAGCGAAGCGCAGTATTATAACCTGAGCGCATATTAGATACTGAGCGCGCAGCGCGAAGTATCTAAAGCGCGAAGGTTATCAGACTATTCGCTACCGTGGTGTATATACTATTTTTTGCACTACCAAACGCCTTAATACCTAAATTCCCAACAAATTTCGAAAATATTTTAACTGTCAACCTGACAATACAGCTCTTTAAAACGTCAAAATTAAAATAGTCATATTTGGTAACTTAGCAATTTATCAGTTACCACGGTGAAAATTGTTTATTTTACTTTCTCTCTCTTGGTGGAGAAAATCAACTTCACGACCTAAAGATGGGCCAATAACGGTGCGTTCCGAGACTAGTAGTGCAAAAAATTTATTTTTTCTTATGTAACTTTCCCTAATTAGTCTACAAAGGATAAAGACAAAGTTCTAAAGTCAACTTTAACCTAAAAAACTAATGATTTTCACGTATTTGAGCAGAACTTACATCACTATTAGTCTATTACCCGAACTGCTAAATCTATTACAATTTTTATAAATTTCTATTACGGGAAAAAGTCAAGAGTTGGCAACACTGTCGGTAGGTAATAAACACTGGCTCACAATGCTTAAATTATAGTACGGTGCAATTAGATCTAAACTTCGACATCCAAAAAAAAGTTTCCCTCTAGTGCCAAATTGTTCTATATACTCTCTGTAGTATGTACTAAAAAGTTACACTACTTAGGGCCGGTTGCAGAAAGCAATGTTAAGTCTGGTGTTAGCTAACGTCGCGTCAAAGTGAACAAAATCGCATCAAATTTTGTTTACTAATGTATTAGTTACCATAAACATTTGAGATTTGATTCGCTTTTGTTCACTTTGACGTCGCGTTAGCTAACACCAGATTTAACATTGCTTTCTGCAACCGGCCCTTAGAGAGTCGGGTTTTGGTTGGAGGGGGTGGAAAAAGGGTAAAATGGTAGGTTTTAACAGTTTTTTGCAAATATTTCGTTAACTATGCTGTTTAACGCAAAAATTATTCTATACAAAAATGATCTACATTTAATTACGAACAAAAATGGTCCTATACAGAATCATGCTAAAGTGAACGGTTTCGGGGGTATGGAGAGGGTAAGGGTGCCCATTTTTCAACTTTTTCAGATTTGTTGCGAAAAACATGGAATTATCACTATTTAACTGAAATAAATCAACAATATTAGAATAAATTATATGTACTGATGCATGTGGATGTATATTGCATCCCTACTTTGTCATAGCCCTTAACTTAAGGATATGTGGAGGGGGTAAAAATTAAATATTCCCCATATTGGCAAGAAACCTATAATATTTTATTGAATAACAATGTAGTCATGTTAAATGTAACCGTAAAATTAATGTAAAACATGAATCAGGATTCAGTCCTCTCCAAACACCTCACTCTCCTCTTCTACATCCTCGTCAATGATGAGCGTGTCCCTGTTAACACATCCCAGGCCTGAACAATTGCCGCACATGCTTGAACAATTTAGACCACTCTTCCTGCACTCGCAGTTACGCACGCATTCGTCTTTGCATGCGCACACGATGAGGGAAAGTAGTTCCTGGGGAGCAGTGGGACGTGCTGTTGCATGTGGTCTCAGGTAGTGATGGGCTTATTCGAATGAAAAATAACCGGTTATCCGGTTATTGAAATAACTTGTGTAACTCGGTTTTCGTTCCAAGTATTCGAATCAAAAATAACCTCAACCTGATAAGTACTACGTGCCGTATCTCAGCGACCTGCGAGTGATCGAAATTATGTAAATAATACGTCAAGGCCTTTTCTACGTATGTAATTAGATTTACCCAAGTGAGGCTCGCGGCTGCTTGTTGATGTTATTAAGACATTTCAGACTCCCAGTCGAGTTAAATTTATGGGGCCGTTCCCATTAAAGATAACGCTCTGCTGAGTATGAGATTTGCCGAAGCTGTGTTGGTATTAATTTATAACGGCCTAAATTTTTGCTTCGAAACGCAGTTGATTATGCCTAATAAGGGATAAACAGAAAGCGAAATAAGATTTTCCAATATCGTAACAGATTTATATTTAACTTTTAATAACGGAGCAGTCGATGCCCATCCGTCGTCATATGATATGAACGTGGGACAAGAAGTGGATTTCGATGTTTAAAATTTTAAGTGTGCGTCCTTAGAACCGCGGAAGGCTGAACGTAGATAAATTATGGATTCTAAAATATACCGGTAGGATGTGCAAGCGAAAAGGGAAGGGAATTTTAGGAACTAAGTATAGATTCAGTAGATACTTTGTATTCGCATATTTATAATTTCTTTATGATTAGTATTGATATAGCTATTTTCAATGGTTTAAACTCTTTAGAAATCAAATAAAAATCATTTATACAATTATTATAATTAACGATTAACTGAGTTCCTCTGGTATCTGCAAGTTACGATGCCGATGCAGAATGCAGATGACGCTGAACCGCCTAACCGGCAAACCGGCGAAATCGAAACGAATCGAGAGCCAAAATTGATTCGAATTATTATTCAAATAATCATTCGGTTATTAATATGATTCGAATGCAAATAATTCGGTTATGAAAATTGACCGGTTATGCCCATCACTAGTCTCAGGTGTTCCTCGATCTTCTTCCACCCCCACTCCAGCGGATTCTTGTTCTCATTGAGACACTGCTGCACCTGGTAGTAAGCTCTAAATGAATGCTGCCTGGAAGCTGCTGAAGTGGGGGGAAGTGCAGCCAACTTGAACAACGAATGTACAGGCTGTTTTGCAATGGCCTGTAAGTAATACTGGTAGCGAAGAGTATCCAAATCTTCAGTGTTCATCGCTCCAAACATGGCAAGAAGGAAATCCTTTTCAGCATCAGCCACTGCACTCTGGTCAGCTTTGGGATCGTTAAAGCAAGAAGTTTCGTGCGTAGAGCCTTGTTGGCCTGCACTTTTCTAAACGGTGCGATTTTGCCCTTCTTGTAGATAGCTGAGACAGTGTCACATCCTGTAAAAGCGTATACTGCCAAGAGTGCATCTTTCATTTCCACAACGCCTCGTTGGATGTCACAAATGGAGTACACTTTTTCCTGTTGATTGCCTATCTTCGGTACCACCATTTTCAATTTGCTCTCGGGGGGCGGGTGGACAGTCAACAAGACTAATAAGTCTGTGTCGTCGCCAATTACGGAAGCTCCAAGTCCTTTCTCTGCGTCATCAATCGCTGTAAGAACTATCATTAAGTCAGCATCACTCGGTGCTTGATGTACTGTGCAACCAGCTCTTTGCAAGTGCACTGTTAGGAGAGAAATTAGTCCCATTTTGTTCTTAGTATTACATAGAAAGTCACTTTGACCGGGAATTACATGAATTGGGTCTTCTACTTTCACTTGAACGTGAGTGGTAGTCCGTAATCTGCGCAAGTGTTCTTCATCTTTTGTGTTTCCTTTCTCATATCCGTCAAAAACAATAGTAGCTTGTCCATAATGAGTAATGACATAACCGGTGTATTGCTCACAAATTTGCCTGTAGGTAGCTGGGCGTCGCCAGACCACACGATGAAGGAGGTGACCTCCATCAACGATGTAGGGCACTTCCTCTGAATCTGAGGTGACCGATGATTCATTTGCTTCTGGCACCAAAACTCTCACCATTGAAGATTTGCTTCTCTTCCTCATTAGACCAGATTCGTCGAAGAGGAATTGAAGATAAACACATAATTCAAATTGGAAGATTTCTGCCAGCCTCTCATCACTCCTTACTGTGCACACCATCCGATGTAAAAGAGTGTTAGGGTTCACACATACAGTGTCGTTGTTAATTGTCACTGACTTAGTGATCGAGGCCAGAGACTTCACAGCTAACTTTCCCTTCAAGTGTATCTCACTGAATGTTTTTCCCTCCATCTCTTTCAAGGCTAGTACCTACTCCAATTTCAAACGCTTTATCATAATTCACGTTTTGATCTGATGAAACCCCTGTTGACTAGGAAGAGAGTTCAAGGGGTTTTGAAAACGGGTTGTGCTCCTCAAGCGAAGAAATGAAAGTTTGCAAGTCTTTGGAATTTCTTTTCTGCCTTGCCTCTCGTAGCTCTACGTGCTGCTCTGAAGAGATGTTGCGCACTCCCGCAAATTCTTTCACTGCTTCGAGTATCCGAGAACAGGTTGGCATGGAGTTAATCCAAGTTGCAATAGTTGTCGCTGTGATTCCTCTCCCTCCGGTCAAGCCACCAATGCAACTCAAGGATCGCATTAAAACCTGTTCAATGGTCATGTCACTCCAGACTCCAGACCAAAAATCCTCAGTGTGTCGGATGGTAAAATAACCACGATTAACGAACAGCTCGGGTTCCACATGGTTCATGGAGGTGAGAATTTCCAGTGAGTTTTGTAGGTAGACGTGCCCAGATTTAGCATAGTTGAGATGACCAGATGCATGGAAGATAGGGAGCATTTGTTGGACACAGTAAAGGTGGAGGGGGAGGTCCCCACTCCTCTCTGCTCTAATAAACATTCGAACTAGCTCAACCATTTCTATGAGCTGAATCCACAGTTTTTGCGTTCGTCCTGATTCTTTCGAGTGTTGCAGTTGCTTATCCAAACTTTCCACAAAGTTCTTCACTGCAGCTGACTGCGTAATATTTTCAGCAGGTGCATTACCATACTTAAAAGCTGAATAGCTAATATTCAGCTCGTCTTTATCCACACTAATGCGAGCCTCATTTGTCTTCAAAAATACAGTAATGAGTGCCTCTTCGACTAGAAAGAGTGCACGAACGACTCTGGAGTAGGCTTTTCCATTCATCATTTGTAGAACACTGTTTTTGGCATAGACTGTCATGTACAACTCTTCCAAGCCACTTCCTGCCATAATGAATCCAATCGCTGACAATAACGACATTAGCACGTGGAAACCTCCATGTAGAATGAAGAGTGACTTCAAAGGGCTGTCATCAGGTGCTGCAGCTACCATTTCATGTGATTTAACGTACAGAGGCTGATCGAATGTCACCATCGTAATGCTTTGTCCATTGCTGACACCTCTTTCGGTAGCTTGAAGAAGAGCCGTGTGTATTGTTGATGGGTTTGACGGAGCCAAGTTGATGAATGGAAGAGGGACCACAGCGGAAGTTTGGTACTCTTTCGTTGCATACAGTATTTCCATGCAGCCACTCCAACCAGGTTTACATTCTTCTGAGCCTTCCAACCAGGTACCACTCAACCAAAAAAAAAATTAGTGTTCGGTCATCTTCAGATGACAGTGGTTTTATTTGCAGGGAAGCCAAGTTTGTAGCAACTATTTTGGAATAACCAGATGTACTTGGGGCTCTGCATGTTTGCAAAGCAAAGAGGCCTCGATTTTCAACCGCATTAGCAGTAACATTCATTCGAGGAACATTTTTCTCTACCTGAAGAGCAGATTTAGGTGTCACGCAAGCAATTCCACCCATGACATGAAACGTGTTATGGCCATCCAGAATGTGCCATTGTAGTCTGCATTATCGAAAATGCCCTCTTGGGAAGTGGCCGATCTTTCATACTTTAAAACTTCCTTGTAAAGTACACAAACACCCACATTGCACAGTACATCAATCAAGATTCTTGAGCCAAACTTTCTGTGCAATGACATACCCGTCCCAAGTTGAACAGGGGACAAAAATGATCTTGGGCGGACAGCACCTATTATACTGTGACATATCGTAGTAGTTTTCCTGTCAATAATTTGCTTCGTCCTTTTAATTTTCTGGGTGTTTGTCTTTGAGAAGTAAGCTGGATGATTTCAGATATCAGGATTTTGAGCACTTCAGGTACCAGTTCAGCTCCTCCACTAGAAATTTCATCAATTGTTGGAAACTGCGAACAGTCGTAACTTTTGGACTTGAGTTCACGGCGAATAATAGCAGCCGCAGTTTTGATCACTCTTAGTTCCTCTTGAGCTTCGTTTTCCGAGTTCCGATTTTTATACCAGTTGTCTGATAAAATATTACAAGTTGTGCCGGAAAAACAAAGGACACTTTTTTTCCTAGTAATTCTGCAAAATGCAAGCTGTTACCGTAGCGCTGGATCAGTTTTCTTTTCAAATGTATATCAGTGTATGGCTCAATTTCGGGATTCAGTTGAAGGAACATAGTTTTCAATTCTTCAAAAGCGTACTGACATTCATCATTTTCCTCCAAGTAATCACACAACTTTTCAAAACCATGTTCTCTGTTGGCGTCAGCGCTTGATCCATCTTTGGTTGAT
The DNA here is from genome assembly GCA_940337035.1 of Agriotes lineatus. Classification (NCBI taxonomy): domain Eukaryota; kingdom Metazoa; phylum Arthropoda; class Insecta; order Coleoptera; family Elateridae; genus Agriotes; species Agriotes lineatus. The sequence continues at coordinate 212,099 of CALNHX010000960.1, read as the reverse complement.
GTTGCTCCTTTTTCGGGCTGTGATGATCCTGGCTTTTGGAATCTCTGGTAGCAGTACCAGTGGTATCTCCCATCAGAACTGACGAGGTCTATGACCTGAGAGTGCCTCAAACTCACCTCATCACCCCACTTGTCATGTCTGTTATTTGCTTCAGCTCGAATGATTTCAATTACCTACTTCAAGGTTCTGTACTAAACTCCACTTTTCTTGGGATGGGTTCCTGCATTTAGATACATCCACACACTTGCGACCACAAAGAAAACATAAGGTTTTAAAATCAAATAATAGACGGGGTATCTTTGCTAGAGAAGCCGCTTTTTGTTTAGGTGGCTTTGGACGTAATATATAAGTTTGTCGACACTTATTATGCACTCGGAGCGTGGCTTCATGCATGCATTTTTCTTTCACTCCATCTTTACGTATTTCACTGCACTGCATTACTTTGTCCACCGCCTTTCTGGTCAGACGAATGAGTTCACCACCCTTGTCCCTACAAGGTTTCAACACACACTCCGCCATCATTCACACACTATCAAGTGACTATCACACAGTTTTCTAAACTCGAACCATGATAAAAATGACAGTAGAACTTCACAGAATCACATTCACAAATGCATTCAACGGGTCTTCCACTGCGACTGAGAGAGACGCACGTAACTTCAGTACAGAGAAAGGCGGGAGGGAGGGAAGGCGACAGGAAGGGAGACGGCAGGTGGTTGACCGGCCCTTCCCCCTGCGCCAGACGGTGGCCTTGTATACTTTATTTCACATTATTTGAAACGAATATAAATATCATAAATACGCACAGAAAGGACTTATTGATATTGCTACTTAACTGCAAAAAACCATTGCAAAGTAGGGATGCAATATATCGAGAGATCAAAAAAAAACTGTTTCTCAGCGGGCTGTGGAAATTCAATGTAGGGTAAACCTGCCAGTTACTGGACAGTGACCGTTATTGGACAAAGGACATTTCTTTTTAAAAAACAAGAGTTCTGTTTTACTACAGCTAAGAACAGTTTTGGTGCGATAGGCCCTGAACACACGGGATTCCGTTTCCCAGATTCGGTATGCGGGATACAGAATCTGAGTCTGTTCAGACACGGCGACTGAATCTCAGACGCGGGCCTTCAGTCACTTGCAGTGCCGTGCTGTTATGGACCTTACATTGCTGTTCTTTGTTTCTGTCGAATTAGTCTAGAAGTGCTGTATTTAAAATCAGGGATTGGGCTCTACTAAGCTAATAAATTTTTCATTGTCAAATAATGTACATTCTATGATCGCTGTATAGTAATGAACGCCTTGCTTATTCGATTTAAATAGAAGTTGAAGAAAATCTGCTACGCCTATGACATGATATCATATGTTCTAGCTGGCAAAAGTGGGCGAGTCCAGGCCGTGGTACACGTGGACTCATATCCTCTATATGCTCCAATGGTAAATCGGTATCCGAGATACAGAATGTGTCGCCGGCGGCCGATTTTTCTTATCTCTCCATTTCGGCCGCCGGCTACAAATTCTGTATCTCGGATACCGATTTACCATTGGAGCATATAGAGGATATGAGTCCACGTGTACCACGGCCTGGACTCGCCTACTTTTGCCAGCCAGAACATATGATATCATATCATAGGCGTAGCAGATTTTGTGCAACTTCTATTTAAATCGAATAAGCAAGGCGTTCATTACTATACAGCGATCATAGAATGTACATTATTTGACAATGAAAAGTTTATTAGCTTTGTAGAGCCCAATCCCTGAGTTTAAATCAAGAAGACTATACTAAGGAGATGCAACTTCCTATGACGGCTGTATATAAAAGCGGCCCTTATGTCGGGGATAGCCGTCGCGGCGCTGTCGACAGCGTGTACTGCCATTCGAGAGTTGGAAGCGAGCTAAATTAACCTGTAATGGCGGTTAAAAGTCAGTTTACGGTTGTTAATCCAATGGAGTGTATTTCAAGTGTGTTATTAATTGTTAAAACATGGTCCGAATTTCCAGTTACACTCAGCAAATGTTGTTTGACATTGACAGTTCACGAGTTTTGTGAATGAATAATTGTACACCACGGCCGCCTTACTTGCCAGTTTTAGCGGTCCGCTTCGAAACGGGAGTTGCGTGTCCTTAGTATAGTGTTCTTGGTTTAAATACAGCACTTCTAGACTAATTCGACAAAAACAAAGAACAGCAATGCTAGGTCCATGACAGCACGGCACTGCAAGTGACTGAAGGCCCGCGTCTGAGATTCAGTCGCCGTGTCTGAACAGACTCAGATTCTGTATCCCGCATACCGAATCTGGGAAACGGAATCCCGTGTGTTCAGGGCCTTATAGTTCATTGATTTCTTGTGAGATGTCGCTGCAGCAAATGTAGATAACTGCAGTGTATAAGGTGACATTTCACTCGATGCAATTTGCGCGCGTGTTTAAGTAGTGTTGCTTAAGGTTTAGTTAAGAAACGAAATATTGTGAATTGACTTGTGAAGCACAAAGGTAAGTGTTCTTATCTAAACACCATTATGAAATCATTAGTTTAAACTTAATTAAACGCTGTAGACTCTTTCTTAACGGTTTCTAACCTCTAATTTTGGAAAACATCACTGTCCAATAACCATATTAATAAAAGCTTCATTTTCAGTTATCGGACACAGTGTCCAATAACTGAATTTTTTTAAAAGTTGCATAAAATAATCGTTGGACAACCGGCCTGTGATCATTTTGCAATTGGTTTATGGCATTTATGGACAATTAATAGTGCCTATTATCACCTTTGTATTTTCAATAGGTTTGAAAATGTCCAAAAGGCGTACGTATGGCCGCAATCAAATGCAACTTGCTATTGAAGAAATGAAAAAAGGTAGATCTTCCTTAAGAAATGTAGCCAAAAAATTTAATGTTCCTAAATCATCTCTGGAATTCAAAATCAAAAATCCAGGGCACAAGGAAACATTTGGTCCAAATACAGTTCTGACAGAAGATGAGGAATTACGTTTAGTTGATTGGATAAAGAAGATGGCACAAAGAGGTTTTCCTAGGAACCGAGAAAATATTTTAGATAGCGTTCAAAGGTTTTTGAAGGATAATCCAAGAAAAAATCCGTTCAAAGATAACAGACCAGGAAACGGTTGGTTTCAGGCTTTCCTAAGACGCCACTCAGATATAAGTAGCAGAACAAGTGAAGGAGTGTCTTCGGCCAGCAGTTGCGTGTCAGAAAAAGACATACGAAAGTGGTTTTCCGGCATAAGCGAATATATTAAAGAAAAGAATTTGGAAGATCTTTTAAAGGATCCTTCAAGAATTTACAATGGCGACGAGTCGGGTTTTCAAATTATGTCCATCTACTGGAAAAGTTTATGCTGAAAAAGGAGCAAAAAATGTTTATCACATAGAACACAGCTCTTCCAAAGAAAACATAACAGTTATGTTTACTTTTGCAGCAGATGGGAAAAAGTGCTGTCCAATGGTTGTGTTTCCTCAAAAAAGAATACCAGAAACGCTCGCCAGATCAGTAAATGCTTCCTGGGGCATCGGACGCAGTGAAAGGGGCTGGATGACTACGGAATGCTTCTATGAATACATAGCAAATGTATTTCATCCGTTTCTCATTGCGAAAAATGTCCAGTTTCCAGTATTATTATATGTAGATGGACATAAATCACATATAACTTACCAGTTGAGTATTTTATGTAATCATCTGCAAATTGAACTGTTGGCATTATATCCAAATGCAACAAGGATTCTCCAGCCAGCGGATGTTTCGGCTTTCAGACCTATTAAAGTATCATGGAAAAGAGAAGTTAGAAAGTGGTACGAATCTCATCCAGGTGAAGTGATTACAAAAACAACATTTGCACCAATTTTGGAGAAGGCCATTGAAATCATACAACCAAAAATATTGCAAAATGGCTTTAGAGCTTGTGGTTTATACCCGTACGATCCTAGCGCAATTGATTATTCTAAATGCCTAGGTAATAGCAAGTTAAATGAAAATGAAGACACCGCTATTTCGATTAAATACAAAGTTATGGATTATATTACATTCACCACCATCGTGAGAGCAGAAACAATTAACAAATTTGAAGCTCTTCATGATATTGTTCCAGAAGACGCGTACGGAGAATTTTTAAATTTATACAAGATATGGAAATGGTTTGGAACTGGAAACAATTCTTCAGAACAAAATGTGCCGAGAACAGAAGAAATAAATGTTTTAGAAGAACCTCAAGTTGAATTCCCAAATAGACAAAACGAAAATCATGATTTAATTGAACAGGAATCAAATAAAGCTGATCAAAATAATCAAAACAATTCAAGAATACATATAATCGCCAACGTTGTTGTAAACCCCCCTGGCAATAACCAACAGCTTTCTTCCGATGACGAAAACAATTTATCAAATGGTAGAAGTCGGAATTTAGATCAAGCTAATGATTGCTCGTCATCGATTCAACGAATTATAGACAGTCCGGTTATTGAAACAACTCAATTAATTGAACAAAACCATATTCTCAGACCAACTTTGGTGAAGTCGCCATTTATTGGAGATTATCTTACTTTACCGGAACCCCCAAAACGCAAAGGTAAGAGAAATATTGAGAGACTTCCGTTTGCCATAACTTCACAGAAGTTTCAAGATATGTATGAGAAGAAAAAGAACTTAGAACTGGAAAGAGAGAGACAAAAGGAAGAGAGAAAAAGAAAACGTGAACAAATAAGGATAGGAAGAGAAACTACATGCAAAACACGAAACAGTGGAAATGAAGCCAAATGTCACATTTGTGGAAAACTTATTCGCAGTAAGAAAATTATCAGTTGCGAAGATTGTAAATACTTTTTTCATAAAACCTGCATACCAAAATCGCACCGTATTCATATTCCAAATGATGATGACAATGACAACTTTTTATGTCATGATTGCTACAGAGAGGAGAGCGATGCTGAATCGGATATTGAGATGGATTTGTCAGATATAGAATATGACAGCGACAAAACCCAAACGGAAAATGTAATTGATGACGCGTCTATACTCAATTTGACCAGCAACAACAAAAGTAACGCTGACAAATCCAATCAGGAAAATAATGAAGAAGCTGACACCGACCAATCCAATTACGAAATTGATGATGAAGTTTGTTCTGATGCAGAAACTGATTTGCTATACGAACTATATAAAGGTGAAATGCAGAAACTTAGGTAGATTTTGTATTTACTACATTGCTAACTTAGTTTTATATTTTTAGTTACATCTAGGTAGTAGGTAGGCACTTACAAATAATTTTTGAACACTCGATTTTTTGTAATTTAAGGTTAATAAAATTATTTTCTGGATGTTTATTGTTAATATATATTCCTATCATAATAAATAAATAGATTTAAGCAAACAAATAAGTACTTTCAACAGTGTCCAATAACTATGTTTCCAATGTCCAATGATTATAAAAACTGTCCAATAACTGTATTTTTTAATATTATTATTTAAACAATTTATTTTAACATTCTTATAGATCAAAATTATTTTCTATAAATGCCACCTTCATAAACATACTTAATGCTTTTTAATGGTATAATGACATTTGCTTTTAAAGCTAATAGTTAGAATTCATGGACATTTATTGAATAAAAAATGCTTAACTGTCCAATAACTGTCGGGTTTACCCTATGAATAATATGTTGGTGACACAGTACGTCAATGTCAAATTCGAGGTTATCAGGTTAGGTTTTCCGTCAGTTATGACACAAAATGACGCAAATCCTAACCTGCTAACCTCGAATTTGACATTGACGTACAGTGTCACCAACATATTTTTCATACGTTGAATTTCCACAGCCTGCTGAGGAACAGTTTTTTTTGGATCTCTCGATACATCCACATACATGAATACATATAATCCTTTATCTAATAGACGTGTCTGTCTGGGACGCTGTTTTGTCCGGGACGCTGTTTTGTCCGGGACGCTGTTTCAGCAGCCAAACCGTAAGAGATAGAGAAAAAAGTTATTAAAGTTATATGTTTGGAATGGTCATGTCAGGTCAGGAACCGAATTTCAGTCACGTGACACTTCCGGTTTTAAATAAGCAACTAAATGTTAAAATAAGAAAATACAACACAAATAAAATGAGAACAGAAAACAAGAGTAGAAAACACAATTCTAATTAAAAAGAAACATATTATTATGTAGTCAGCAGAACAATTTACAAATCCCTATATGTAAACATATGGTGCACCTAAAACCGGAACGCACTGCGTTATTTATAGCGCAACGATAAGCATATGCATTATCAGTGAACACGGGTACAAATCCCACTGGCTGCAATGTCTTTTTTAATTTCCAAATTCATGTAATTTGCTTTACTAAGTGTTTCTGTATTATTAGCAGCATTAGCTATTTTTTACCTATTTTGTAGAGAATTTTGAAGACTTCAACCATAATTCGATCTACCAAAATTTTTCATAAAAGCCAGCATCGTCAGGGCCGCGCCAAGCCAGTGTGCAATGTGTGCACCGCACACGGGCGGCCAAATTCAGGGGCGGCCAAAAAGGGTTAAAAATTATATACAAATTACAAAAAAAAAAATTAAAAATTACAATTTTTTTTACTTTACAAATTTTAGAAGTTCAAAAATATGTACCTATATAGGTATAAAAAATGTTTATTGTGTAAATGAACACCTGATAATATGGTTACATGGATTATTGTTTAGGTAAATTCTCGAAGTTAGTTTTTATTCCGTGGCGGCTAATTGTTAAACGAAGCCAACTTGAAGGAACGCTTTCCATGCATCTTTATGCAATGATTACAAAAAAGCCGGATATTTATCAGAAGCAACAAAACGTGACTTTTCAGAAAACTGGCGGCTGGTGGCTTTTATTGACTGTGAAACATATCGTATTTATGAAGTAGTATATTATTTTTGATCGGGGTGTCGGCGATCTCTTTTGTTGGTAAGTACCTAATTGTTTAAAGCTGATTTTAAGAAATGTAATATTATGTGATGCTTACATTAATGCTGTGGTAATATGGGTGCAATGATAATTATTTGGTCATTTAATTTTTGAATTGGCTGCAGAGAAGATCGGGTAGAGAAAATTAATTTTGTTAGTGATTGTGTTTTGAAGAAAGTTGAAGAAAAGTTATAAATATGGTAAGTACCTACATACATATCAATCATATATCAATCAATACACAGATAGTTACCTGCATATTCTTAAATTGTATTAAGTAATAAAATTGTTATAATTTTTCTAGAACAGAAAAACGAAAAGGCTGTCGGGTTTTCAGTATCGAAAACAAAGTCTACAAAAAAAAGAAGAAAAGAAAAAACTGGCCAATATTTGAAGCCAGAAAATGTGTCAGCGGAAGCATTAGAATCAAGCTCTAGTTCTCTTTCCGGGCCGTGCGTCCAGGAAGTCGAAATGGAAATTATGAGGGAAGATTCCGAATCTGGGGAAGAGAAGGTGACTTCATCTGACTCGGAGTCTCCAAAACCAGAGAGAAGAGAAGTTGGTGACGCTGAAGAAGCCAGCACGTCATCCTCATCAAGGCTTTCTGAACTAAAGAAATTTGGCTGCTCATCAGATTCACAGCAGTCCAGCAGGACACAGCAACCTCAGATGATCCTGGAGAGTGGCCTGAGATAATATCAACAACATTAACAAAAATTTTAGTAGAAAGAGGGCCTGTTCAGGTAACGCAATTTAATTTCCCAACTAATGAAAATGGTCGAAGGTTTTCGAAAAAATATTTCTACCGTTCTCTTCCAAATGGAGAAGAAATTAATAGACCGTGGTTAGTTTATTCAATAAAAAATAATGCAGTTTATTGCTTTTGTTGTACAATATTTGGCAAAATTAAAAACAATTTTTCGCAAAAGGAAGGTGTTTCTGACTGGTAGCATTTGTCACTATTGATTTCAAGGCACGAAAAAAGTGATACTCACAATGCAAATGTTAAAAATCAGTTAGAACTTATAAAATTGTTATCAAAAGAACAAACTGTAAACCAGACGCAACTACGTTTGTTGAATGCAGAAGCAAAGCACTGGCATGCTGTGATTGAGAGAATAATTTTAATAATACAATATTTGTCACAACAGTGTCTTGCTTTACGCGGGCAATCTAATAAATTATTTGAAAGCAATTTGCAATTTTTGATCAATTCTGAAAAAACACACAACAAATTTAAATTTAAAACCACTTAGTGATACACGGTGGTCTAGTAGAATAGACGCTGTGAAGCCCCTGCGTTACCAAATTGGGCAAATATATGATGCATTGGTAGAAGTAATTGAAGATCGTTTATCCGTACAAGACCACAGTGCTTCACATCAAGCCAAATCTTTGGCATTAAAAATTCAGAGTTATAAATTTTTGTGCTCAACAATTATTTGGTACAATATTTTAATCAAAATTAATGTTTTGAGCACGATGATGTAAAATCCTACTATAAATATAAAAACTTGCTTAGAGCATTTTAAAAATTTGTTAGATTTTTCTTAGCTCTTCGATCAGATGAAGAATTCAATAATGTTCTTACTGACGCTAATACACTTGCGGATGAACTCGGTATTGAACCTAATTTCCCTGCTGTTCAGTCTGTTAGACCACGAAGAAAACCCAGACAATTTGATTATGAACACAGTGATGAACCAATTATTGATCCAAAACATTATTATAAAGTTAACGTTTATTTTAATATATTAGATCAAACTTTATCGTCTTTAAGAGACAGATTTGAGGAAATAACAAGATATGATACTATGTTTGGATTTCTCTATAATATGTTTGATTTAACGGAAAACGAGCTATTACAATGTTGTAAAGATTTACATCTTCATCTAACTGATGATTCTAGAAAGGAATCAGATGTAGATGGAATAGAATTATTTGAAGAGATAAAATCTTTAAAATTACATCTTAAACCTACTTCAGCTGAAAAGCATCAGTTAGAGCCCCAGTCCATTCTTGAATATATTTTTGAAAATCAGCTCATAGCATAATTTCCAAATATGTCAATAGCTCTTAGAATATTACTCACGTTACCAGTTTCAGTTGCGTCTGGTGAGAGACCTTTCTCCAAACTAAAAATTATTAAAAATTATATGCAATCCACAATGTCACAAAACAGATTAAATAATCTGCCTATAATAGCAATAGAAAGCGACACGATGGATTCCATCGATTTAGAATTAGTAATTAAAGAATTTGCGGAGAAAAAAGCTAGGAAAGTTGCTTTTTATAATTTCCTAAAATTTTGTTGTTTTTTTATTAATTTTATTCCACTATTTTTTTGTAAATTTTATTGTTAATAAAACTTTTTTTAAATTTCTGTTTTTCACTTAAATTAATCTGATTTGTTACAGTTAAACTAGGTATGTACTACATAAAATTTATATTTTACAACAAAAATGTAAATTTTGGGGAGGCAAATTTGGCTCTGCACACAGGCGGCCATTGATGCTGGCGCGGTCCTGAGCATCGTGTAGGGTCGCAGAAGTCTTTTAAATTGAACAAATTCTACCAGAAAAGCGAAAAATACCATAGTAGTGGAACAAGTAAGCTCTCAAAATCAGTCTGTGGCATTCTGCTGATTGTTGCAATGCAAAATAAAATAAATCTGGTAGACATTATATACGTATAATATTTCCTTTGCAAATTGTACAAGGTAATGTAATGTATGCACCAGATTGGGCGCAATTCGCATTATTACAAATTAATTTATTTGCAAAATTGGGCACTTGCTTATTAATTTTTTATTAGTACGAAAGAAATTTTTTCAGTGCCATTTTGCCGCCCCATGCCGCTTGCGCCTGTAGCCGTGGACCTGCTCGGCCTGTACCTAGTTACGGCCCTGGACACATATGACAATTAATCACGAATTGAAGCTTAAACTTGAAAGCGCTGGGGTCGATAGCGCAGTGGTTAAGCATTCTTCCTACTGATCTACGGCCACAGTGTGTAAATACACTGTGCTACGGCCGTGAGTTCGAGTTCCGAACCTGGTGAGGTTTTTAAAAATAAAAAAATGCTGATAAAAGCATCTACAGAATGCCATCATTCGGAAGTGATGTAAACCCGTGGGTCTCATGTTACTACGATGTGTAGAATGCCAAAGATCTCTTGCTAGGGTTGGAACTCTTTAGTCTCGGCAAAATTCTAAGTAGGAACTTGACCAAATGACCAGAGCAGTCAGTGTATAAGGTACCTGGTACTCTGCATGCCTAGACCTTCTCCATTAACAAACAAACAACAAACGTGACAGCTCCAAGTATTACAAGCTATGCCCTACGAAACATAAACCAATTTTTAATCAAAGCAGGCTTGACCCGTTTTAGTTTTAGACATTAGAACATTCGAGAACATAACTGGTAGGTACTCCGCATGTTTAGACTTTGTCCGTACCAAACAATCAAAAGGCGTCAGCATGCTATTCTCATATATTTAAGTATTAAATATATGGCTATGCTATAGGTTTGAAATTGCATATTATGATTTTTAGTAGGAACCTCTGAACATCGCAAAATCTGAAGAAAATTCATGACTTTAATAACATTCTTAAAAAATATAATTTTCCAGATAAAATGCGTCTCACTCTTTGAATCGGGGCAACTTTTAGCCAAATGCTCGAATATTCCACAAAAAATAGATATGCAACCCAATTGACACTGTATACTTTTTAAAGCATTACGTTGAATCTCTTTACATTATAGTCTTTGCCAGAAATTAAATTTTGTTAATACAAGCTTGAGCGCTGTATTTTCATTCTCAATTTTCTCGAACCTAATTTCGAAAATAAGACTCAATAACATTTTAATAAAAACAAATTGATATGACAGGTAATATCAAATTGACGGATGCATTAATTGTCAATGTGTGGGTTAATCTAAGACGCTGATTTTGTTTTTCACACTTATAGCCGCCCTTTCAGAAACATTTTCCATTCAGTTTGAATCATTCCTTCTCGAAAAACTTTGTATGTACACTTCTGTGCAATAAAATTAAGCACACGTCTTATGACTATTTTTCACAATATTCTAGTTTGTATAAATCTGGTCTATTTTAATTGCCTAGCAGCAGTTTCAATAAATGATAAAACACCGTAACTTGAAAACAGCACCTTTATTAAAAGACCAAAACTAAGACCTTTCGGAAAAAAACGCTATTAATAAATGAAACAAAGCCGGGTGTGCTTAATTTTATTGCACAGAAGTGTACGTATATTGTTTTTTTTTCTGTTAAAGCGGCAAGAATAATTTGAAACAGCATGTCGACGTTATCTTTTAACTTCTTTTTACAATAAAGGAAGTATTGGATTCACCCCAAAAATTCGAAATTGAGTTTTCAACAGATCTTCGCGTTTCAGAGTCCCCTGAACCCAAAAAAATTTTTTTTTCATTGGTCTGTCTGTGTGTGCCTGTGAACAGAATATCTCAAAAACGAAAAGAGGTATACCGTTGAAACTTCATATATAAGTTTGGTGTACTATGTAGATGCGACAGCAAGCTTTTGAAGAAAATCGCTTAACCGGAAGTAGGTGTTTACTCTTGTGATTTTTCAGTTTTTTTCGATTTTTTCAAAAACGGCTGCAACAATTTTTTTCAAACTTTATACATTTTTATTAAATTTTGAATGTGTATTGATGTGAGATAGGTGATTTTCCAGTTGAATACTTCTAAAGTGGGCTTCTCTTGGTTTTTTTTTTCAATTTTTTTTATGAACTCCTATTTTAAATAGAATATCCGGTATATTATTACATGTTTGAATTCAGCTTAAAATTCTAGAGAAAATGTGTCTCTTTAACTAACGCTCTATTTTGTACCGTTTTTGCAGAATTTGTAATTTTTGAAAATTTTTGACAATGCTTAAAACTAAAATCAAATTTTTGGCTAATTATAAGATCACTGCAAATGGAAGTTGTGTGCGTGTATCATTCCAGATTTTTTCCATTCAAGTCTTAATTAGCTATCTAGCGCTGCTGCGTAATCTAATCACGGCTGCTGGAAAATCAGGGCCATTTCGATTCTCGCGCCATCGCCCGTTACATGTGAATTCTCGCGTGATTCGAGAGCTGTCAAGCGCTGTCAAAACGGGGCGCATTTGCAGAAACGTCAATAACCCAGAGGAAAGTGTTGAACAATGGACGTAGGTTAGTTCCCACAGTTAGTATCAATCAAAGCCGAGAAAGTGCGTGAGAAAACACGGTCCCGAATCTCTCGGCGCGAGTTGGGCGCGTTCTTTCGCAGATCAGCGCGATGGCAGACCTCATACGCACAGGAAGTGGCCCGGGGGCGATCGTGAAAGACAAGCTGGGCTCCCCCAGCACCGGGAGCGAGGACGGCAACGAGCAGGACACGCACGGCGCCCCGAAGCCCGAGGCCGACGAGCCCGACCTGGGGGACTCCGCCCCGCACGCGCCCCCCGAGACGCAGTGGTACCACGGCCGGCTGGACCGCTACCAGGCCGAGGAGAGGCTCTGGGAGGCCGCCCGGCTGGGCAGCTACCTTGTGAGGGAGAGCGACCGCAAGCCCGGCTCATATGTGCTGTCCTACCTGGGGCGCACCGGAATCAACCACTTTAGGATCACCGCTGTTTGTGGCGACTTTTATATCGGTGGAAGGCAGTTCGATTCGTTGAATGATTTGGTGGGCTATTACACAGCTTGCAGCGACTTGCTCAAGAGGGAAAGGCTGGTTCACCCTGTTGCTCCACCGGAGCCTGTTAACGATAAAAAGGTAAGGGCGGTACTTTATTTTAATGTTCGTCCAAGCTTGTCAAGGTGTGATAAATGCAATGCTAAAATTGGATGCATGAATTTAGTTGGGAGTGTTTTTATTTGTAGAAAATAACACTGAGAATAACCTATGACTCAAAGTGATTTCCTGTGTTGCACTGTTATCAGTGAACCCGGTTATAAAAAGAATGTTATCTGCTGTGACTTCCTTTGTTGTTTGTGTTTACAGTGAAAGCATTTTAATGCTGTTACACTTATAACAAACAAAATTATATGGTTGTTTTAAAAGCAAAACTCAAATCTTGTATTTGAATGTGTTTATAAATATATATTTCTTTCTGTCCACATGAACTTATGAATAGAGATTTGTTGAATGGTTTTATCTGTCGTGGTGATTCATACAATAAATAGATTAGAGTTCAAGTAGCTGTTTGTTGTTAATATTATCATTCAAGTGAGAAACGGTCATGTAAAACGGTCATGTAAAACAGCTTTAGCTTATCGAATCTGATATCTTTGAGATTTAATAACTGAAATATCATCATACACAATTTGCTGTTGGTGCTTTATGTATCTAAATTAGTTATTTTTGTAATTGTCATTTTTCTTTCGTGGCCACAATCTATTTTATGGTGTGGATTGATCACCTGCTTTTTTGGCTGTTCATTGTTTACAATATTTTGTATGCTTTTGCTTCATTTATTATTTTTTTACAAGGTTTTCTGTTTTCTATTTTTTATCTCTGTTCTTAAATCTTCTATTGTATTCTCTACCTGTCTCGATAATGAGCGTACTCACCTCTTCCTTTATTTCCATTTCGATTTCTTCTTCGTTATATACAATGTTCTTTTCTTTACTTTTAAGTTCACTTCTTCTTAATCCATTACCCCTTTTCTATTCTCATCTCTATTTTTTCACATTAATGCTCTTGTTATTGAGTTCCATTTGTTTATTTAACCAATTTCATGTTTTCCTTATAAATTAATATTTTCAATTGTCAGAATTTGTTTTTGCCAATTATTTAAACAATGGCACTACATTACACACTTTACATTAAGCTCGCAATAGCCATTTATAGGTACTAAATTAATGCAATTCCGCTTAATGAAATAATTTGATTTAATAGGTGCCTGGGTGCCATGATCAAAGTAGAATTAACACTACACTGGCAGAACTTTTTAAACAGCACTTTATATTCATTACTGTAACCAACTATTAATTTGCCACTTAGCGAAGGTCGTTCTTGATCGTTATTAACACCTTGGAGCCGTTTCCTGTAATTGAATTTTTACGCAGGTATCACATTCTAACATTCCCAATCAGTTCCAAAGCAAGTCGAAAGAGTTAACTCAAATCTATTTTTATTCTCCCAATTTTTAAGGCAGGAAATGCCTCACCACAAGTCTTGCTGATTGCTTACACTAAGGCAGCGATATTCCTAGTGTCTGTTTGGCCTGCTTTAGGGATAATCGCACATACTGTGCGTCGAGTCTATAATTATTTCTGGGTAATAACATGATGCTTCTGAATTGTTTGAAATGCACCTTAATGCTGGTGAATCACAGCCAGGTAGACAGTGTCCGCTGGGACTTGACAAAGCTCTGCAGGCAGTTCTCAATATTGTTGAGTGTGTTTCAAAAATGAAATTTTAACTAGCAAAATTTCTGCTTTTGCGATTAAAATTGAAATGTTATATTTCTGATCGTATTGTTAATAATGCATTTTTTAAATTATTGCTTATGCTTCTAATAAATATCACCGATGGGTAGTGATGTAAATTACCCGGGTATTTATTTTTAGGGGTAAATACCCGGGGTATTTACCCGGTTAAATACCCAAAATGGGTATTTATAGCCTCATTTGCCAAATATAAAGCTAATCTAACCAGTATGATTGTTGGTTCAGTGAAGGTGCTGTATTCTAATTTAAAAAAATGTAGATTAAAATAGCTGCACTAAGAACATTCATAACTATACAGGTTGCCTATAATTGTACGAAACATGGCAATGCCATGAGTTGGAAAAAGTTCAAATACTACTTTCCATAAGAGTAAGTGAAATACAAAATGCAATAATTATTTTGGTAGCTAAGCAACAAGTGGCTATTGTACCTACTTGTTGCCTAGCTACGAAAGTAATTATTGCATTTTCTATTTCACTTACTCTTATGGAAAGTAGTATTTGAACCTTTTCCAACTCATGGAACTGCCATGTTCTGTACAATTTTAGGTAACCTGTATTTAACAGCCATAAAAAAGCATGAATAAAAACAGAATTCAATGGTTGAATAAGAAAAAGATGAACATAGAATAGCTATTTTTGTATTAAGGGCGTGAAGGAGGCGATTTTGGCCCGCGGCGGAATTATAAGCCAGAGGCCCGAAGGGCCGAAGGATTATAAAACGCCAAAGGGCCAAAATCGCCGTTCACGCCCGAAATGCAAACAAGATTTTTTGTAAAATCCACCATAAAGCTTTGAAAAATAAATGGCACGATTCGTTCTCAAAAATCAAATTGTTGTTGGTTGCCAATGTGATGCTGATTTTTTAGGCCTTACGGCGCAAAAGGCATTATTTACGCCCGCAAATTATTTTTAGGCCTTAGGGCGCAAACGGCACTATTTACGCCCGCAAATTAATGCATAAATGACCATATTTTAGTACGATTTTACAAAAACAAATATTTGAGTAGACTTGATGCTCATTTTAATTATGGCATGTCTACTAAATATGCCTACTAAAATAACTTTTTTGTACGGTGATCTCTTTCTTATTCAAGTATTATGTGCTTTTGTTATTTTTTTTGTCTAAACTTTATTTGAATAGAGAACGACAAAGAATACATACATTAAATACATACGGTTCTACGTTTGCTTTTCACTATAACACTACTGTACAAAAGTAGCTTTAGTGTATACATTTCAACTGCAGCCTGTAATGAAGAAAACATATCCGCTTTAAATCAAATGCAGCTATAAACAAAGAGCACTTGTCTATAAATAAATAAAATCGTTTTCGCAGAACACTTCTTTCACTTCCGAAAATCAGATATATAACTGAGGATTAAGGTTGGAAAACATAAGGCGCATATGGAAAGAGGTAATTCCCCTAGTTTCCTAGCTATCATCTGAACACGCAATTTATAACGTGCCTTATACCACACATACGAAAACATGTCCGCTTAAAGATGGAATTATTTAAAAATTTCCAGAATTTTCCTGTCCGCGTCCTGTTAACAGAGAGTCCGCTTAATGGAGATGCCCTTGCATTTAAACTACATTGGTTCCCGATGGTGCCAAGAAAAATGTCCGCTTAATAGAGGGGTCTGCTTAATGGAGTGTCCGTTATGAGAAATTTCACTGTATATAGATTTTTTTATTTTATAAAATGAGAAATGCTTATTTTGGCAGTTTTGGTTAGCATCTGTGATTATATATTTTTTAATTCTGAAGAAGCTCTGGCCATTTTTCAAGAAACTGTGAGATCATGAAATCTAGGAAATGTGTCTGTTGACATTGTTGTCTTGCTTTAGGTAGAGATCCTGTATATATGGTTGGAGGAGGGTAGGAGTTGGGCAAACAGCCTGATTTGACATAAAATTTTGCTCCAAATTAGACGTTTGACATAGGTCGAACAAAGGTTATAAAAATAAATTTTGCTATCTTGCTTTTGATGGGCGACTTTGCAGAGCATTGACCATTCCTTAGGATCTCTAGAACGGTCTATTAGGAATATACGGTCAACCTAATTAGAAGTTAGATTTGTATGTGTGGGAATCATCGGTCGTAACGTATTACAAAATATGTAAAAAAACACTTTTTCCCGCTGCTGATCATGTAAGTCAGCAATACAGCCTTAGTAACAAAACGTGTAACGGTGATTATATTTGTTTGCTGCTTTCCGTTAACAACGGAACTTAATATTATTATTAAGTTCCTAGGATAATAAAATTAGCAATGCAAGATGCAGACTTAGACGTTTTGTTTATAATTGCAAGTGTTTATGTGACATGTGACATTCACAGGTAACACGACTCACGAAAATTAATCCTTGTGACAGATGACAAACCAAATAATTTTTTCAAAAATCTAGGAAAATTTCGATAAGCAGCGGGAAAAATATAACAAGATAACTCGGAATGTATCGCCTATTAACATTTTCGGCAGGCAACAAGCCGCGGCTTTACCTTGCCATTCCTTGTTACTTAAATAGCTGTTATCATACATGCCTTGTTAAAAGTGATCTAAACTAATCAAAATGTATCACACTATTTGCCTAACTCTTAGTAAACTATGTACAAGGACTCTAGCTGTAGCTCTGGCATACCTAATTTTAGAGATATATAACAAAAATTTGCATTTTTTTAATGGCAATCATATCAATTGTTCCTTTACTGGTTTTACGTCAATTTATTAAAAAATATATCTTTACAAAACTAGAAAAGAAATATGTTGTAAGCTGGTTACAGAGAATTAAACAATAAGGAAGTTGTAATTTTTAAATTTTTATGGATATTAAAGTAAATTTCAACTTGAATTTAAAATTTCATAGAGATTCTACTCAAAATTTCTGCATAATTTTATTAAATTTGTGAACTTTGTATCTTGTCTACTGGGTTTAACAGTCCATTAAAAAGTACATACCCATAAGATTTAACTGTTTTTTTTGTCATTGCCAACGATTCACATCCATAATATATATCGATGGGCTAGGGCATACAGGTGTTAAGTGATTTTTTTGACAAAATGAGTTAAATACATTAGGTACTGAAGAAAACTAAATAGTTCCTTATCCACAAGGGTGCTAAGTAATCTATACATATATAAAGGAAAGTCACAACCCTGACTAATCAACGCAGAACCGAAACCACTGGTACTAGAAACTTGAAATTTGTGTGCAAGGTTCAATTTGTTACGTAAGGTAGTGCTAAGAAGGAACTTTTTAAAATTCGACCCCTAAGGGGGCGAAAAGGGGTAAAATGTGTTTTCACGAATTCCTCAATATCTCTTACACCCGATAAGATATCAATTTAGTGTTTACTTGCAAAGATTACCAATGCAAATACCTAGAAACGTATTTCAGGATTTTGCCTTAATCAACCCCTAAATGTGCAAATCTGGATTGGGGGTAAATTAAAGAACCCTTCGTATCTCCTATGTTTATTGAGTTAGAACATTCTGTTTTGGCATATAGATGTATTTTTTAAATATTTAGAAAGAAGTTTAAGGGAATTTGAAAATTTTAACCCTAAAGGGGTAAAAGGAGGAAAAACTGAAAAGGGGTAGGAAAGTAAAATTATTAATTGTTTCCGTTGTAAGTTCCATTTCACAATTAAATGGGTTGAAAGGAATTTTTTTAAATTCCACCCCTACGGGGGTGGAAAGGGGAAAATGTGTTTTCACGAGTTCCTCAATATCTCTTAGACCAGATGAGATAGCGACTTGGTGTTTACTTGCAAAGATTATCAATGCAAATATCTAGAAACGTATCTTAGAATTTTCCCCTAATCAACCCCTAAAGGTGCAAATCTGGATTGGGAGTGAATTAAAGAACCCTTCGTATCTCCGTTTATTGAGGTAGAACATTCTTTTTTGGCATATAGATGTAGTTTTAAAATATTTAGAAAGGGGTTTAAGGGAATTTGAAAATTTTAACCCTAAAGGGGTAAAAGGAGGAAAAGCTGAAAAGGGGTAGGATAATAAAATTATTATTTTTTTCGCTGTAAGTTCCATTTCACAATTAAATGGGTTGAAATGATTTTTTTTAATTTCACCCCTACAAGGGGTGGAAAGGGGAAAATGTGTTTTCACGAGTTTCTCAATATCTCTTAGACCCGATGAGATAGCAACTTGGTGTTTACTTGCAAAGATTATCAATGCAAATATCTAGAAACGTATCTTAGAATTTTCCCCTAATCAACCCCTAAAGGTGCAAATCTGGATTGGGAGTGAATTAAAGAACCCTTCATATCTCCTATGTTTATTGAGTTAGGACATTCTTTTTGGCATATACGAATTTCTCAATATTTCATAAGGCCCTCTAATGTAACAATTTGGTTTTACTTAGAAAGGTTACCTATACAAGTTCCTAAAAATGTAATTCGGGATTGTGCACAGATCAACCCCTAAAGGTGAGAATTTGGTTTCAGGGGTAAATTATAGAAAGTTTCGTATTTCCTGTGGTTTCTGATGATCATGGTTTTTGGGCAGATGTGTGTTTTTTAAATCTTTTAAAAGTGGTTCAAAGTTTTTATTCTAAATTTCATTGTGAAAGGAGTAAAAATGGGTAAAAGTAAAAAGAAGTTAAAAAAGAGGTTAATTTTTTTTGCGTGTGTCCAGTTTAGAATAAAATAGAAGGATTTCCGAAATTCCACCTGTAAGTGGTGGAAACTGGAATGTTGCTACAATTTATGAATACAACATTTAATAAGTACATTTATTATTTTTATTCTCATTGTTATACTAAACCTATAGTTTTATCAATCTATATAAGGAGAACGACAATTACATACACATTTCCAGGGGATAGGTGAAGCATAAAAGGGTTTAGGGAGAACTTTTTTTGGAAGAATATTGTTTCCTTTTTACCTACAATATTGTTTTGCAGCGTTTGTTAGTTTAGCCAATTGAGTGAGAAAGGAGGGGAGCATTCTAGAATTCATTTAGGATTTAGAAGAAAAAACATTTGTAGTCCGTACGAAGAACGGGTATCTTGCTAGTAACTCTAATTTTAAACTATCAAGTGCCACCCAATGAAAATAATAAGTAGGGGAGTCACCATGAATGGAACATTTTTTTATATTCGCGTAGTTTTTGCTTTTTCCAAGTTTTGTAAAAAACAAGTTAGCGACAATTTATAGGACGGTATTGTTGATGTAGAACCGAAATGTAGACCGTTAAATAATTTTTTTGCACAGTAACAAAAATTTGTAAAACATGCTAACGGCCGGTCTTATAAAGACCACTAATGTGACGTTAACTTTAATTCGCTGTTAAAATAAACAAAAGCGCATCAAAACGTCAGTGCCTATGGCATTTTATTCATTAATAAACACATTTTGATCCGGTTTTGTTTATTTTAACAGTGAATAAAAATTAACGTTAGATTAGTGGCCTTTATAAGACTGGCTCTAAGTGCCCCATTCAAGGAACAGGTTCCCTGAATTGGACACGTATAGCCCTTGATTGGGATACGTTCATCTGAATGGGACAAGTCCAAGACAATCCAAATTTTCACATGCCCAAACGCATTTTATATTTCTAAATTTAAATCAAAAGCTAAAAATTCAAATCGGAAGGTATGTATTGTAGCAATACCGTGTGAATAATCAATAATATAAGACTATACATTGGCAACTTTGTTTTAGCATTAATCAATTTACCCATGCTAGTAACAATTGTCGGTTTTGAAATTACAATGAAATAATCCAGTTTAAATTAATTTCTATAGTCACTGTGTTGTTATTTTCTTTACAAGCACCAGGGTAACATTAAGTAAATTCCTTATGTCTAATTTTCCATAATTCAGCCATGTACAGTCTTACATTATTCTCACTGTATACAAACTAAATAGGCCTACCTACATGTTTTGGCAGACTTATAAACTAAAAGAAAACTCTCAAAACAAAAACAAAACGAAAGAAAGTATGTAGATATAAAACATGTGTGAACAGTGAAACCTAAATAAAAATAAAATATCATAATGGATCACATGATTTTTCCATATTCAGTCTCTAGTGTAACAATATCATTTCCAAAATACATGTACGATTTCATTCGAGATGTTCCGGGAAGTTCCAAGTTTCAAGATTGCGTCTTTCTTTATGTCACAAATATATTCAATGTCGGGAAAATGGAATTTGTTTTTAAATCGTCTAATAAAAATGACATTGAATGTTTGATCTTGAATTTTTAAAATCTTACCAATGTAATTAACGTTATTCTTTTTTTGAACTGAAAATTTTACAAGAATCAAGTCATTAATTGCAAACTCCAACTCAATATTTTCATGTTCATTATAAATCTTATTTTCTTCCGTAGATGTGTTTGTAGTGCTTTTGATGTTATTTTTCTTGTCCTCATTCGATCGTCCATTTGGTTCTGGTAAAAAGTCTCTAAAATGATCGGCGCAGTCAGCTAGTTCAGCAATATTGTAGATGGAAATTGTTTTTCCGGTATTTGATATGAGCCAATTGTTTGTTACGGTATAAAAAGAACTTTACGACACCCACCCAAGGTGAGCATCGCACCACGGAATCAGTCCTGAAAAACTGGCACACTTGCCCTGAAATCGGTTCGAAATAGGCTAATAGGCCACGGCTGGAATGCTCAGGGAGTCGGGCGTGAGTCACACGATACGTTCTGGGCAAGCGTGTTGTGGCATAATATATATATAGGGTATGTCGAAATTGTGAGGGCGCCACCAAGCCTGTCTTAACCCGGCTAACCGGGCCTGGACGGTTAGACGGGAGCGAAGCACGCAAAATACTCCGCCGATAGGATTACTCAAGAAATGCAAGGTCGAATAACAATTTCGGGATTGCCTTATGCAAGGATTGTAATTAGGTGTCAATCCGACTGCGACTACGCAGCTGTCTTACCCACCTGTACGCTCAAAGCTCCCTCGTTCCGTCGCACAATAATCAGTACAATGAAGGGGGCGCTTATCTGAAACAGAACATGCACAAGTCGAAACAAAACAATAGTTCCCTTAGCTAACAAATCATGTATTGTCTAACGGGTTTACAATGGGGCAGCAGAGTGCGTCGCACTATATCTATAAATGGATTCTAACTAAGGACACCAGCTGGCGCGCGCTCTAAACTTAGCGACAGATGTTGAACAGTAATGAACAGTAATGAACAGTAATGAGCAGTAATGAGTACAAATATGCTGGCGCGACGCCTTATGCAGCGAACAGCAAAGATCAAATTGGCACTCGCGACATGAACAGTCTGCAATTCTGAATGAATGTACAAATATGCTGGCGCGACGCCTTATGCAGCGCACAGCAAAGATCAAATTAGCACTCGCGACATGGACAGTCTGCGATTCTGAATGAATGCACAAATATGCTGGCGCGACGCCTTATGCAGCGAACAGCAAAGATCAAATTAGCACTCGCGACATGGACAGTTATGACGACAGTGCCTGTAGGCACCAGAGATGTGACGGCTCGCTCGCGTTCACAGCGGTAATCAGTTCTAAGACACATACCTTAATAATGTAGGCGGTTGGGGAGCCTGGTACAGTTGAGTTGCGACAGGCTGCAGTCTTAGGTGGCAGGTACCTTCGATGTTCGACGGCTATAGGGATGAGTGCACATCCGCCTTAATGGCGACGTGAGACGCGTCAGGACGCGTACGACGGGACGACGAAAAATGGGCCACTTTCGTTCTGCGGGGCAGATCCTCGTAGGTCGAGATGAAGGGGGCACGACCCCTTACTTACGGAAGCAGGAACTGGGCTCAAAAACACCCACGCTACGCCGAAGACAATTCGAAACTCACACTCACAACCACCACACAAGCGTTCTCTGCAACGGGCTGCGGTCAACTGCCCAGAGGGAAGCGCTGGCAAAGGTCACCTTGGTCGCGTCCCCACGTGACTAAACCTCGGCAGCCAATCGCGGGGCGATAAAATGAAACAAATTAATGCCGGCACCAATGGTATCACGCCTCAACGGCGTGCTTTCTAGAAGATTCGGAATTCTTGCGGGCGATACGCTCGGCTGCCACAGCGCCATCAGAGGGGAGCTCCAACCGACGAGAAATGCTGCGCTTGGGGCCAAATATGTGCGAAATCATGATTCTGGAATTAGGCGATGGAGCCAAATAAAGAACTAAAAGGGTTTAGCTTACGAGCACGCTGCCCTAAAGCCTAGGTGGCTATTTAAAATACCAAAATGACTTAACACTCCCCTTACTTGAAAGAGAGTTCCCCGAAGTCTCTTAAAATCAACGGGGCATTTTGGCTGCGGCGCCACGAGCACTCAAACGACCGGAAACGCTGATACGATAGCTGTACCCCCAAAGGAATTACGCACACCGGCCATCAGATAGGGTACGACAGGAGGGAAGTGAGAAGAGGAAGAAGAAAGACTGGATACGCCAGTGGAAATACGAAAATTGGGTAGGACCTGGCGGTTCGCTGATGGCTAGCACTCACTCCCCGGACCACGGAAGACGGGCGACAAAAAAACTAGCTGTTCCAAAGGAGTGGCGCTCCGCCAGGGGTCCACAAAACGATTCGTGTCTGGCTCCCTCGGGGAACCAAACGGGCAAAGACTAGGCAGACTAAGGACAGTCTCGCCGATCCGGCTCGACTGCCCCTCCCAAAATAGGAGTGCCACAACAACGGTTAGCAAAACCACGTCGATAATCGACCACCAAAACGATAAAAAAAGGTAACCGACCAGACCCGAAACGGGTGTGGCACGCACTGCGGCGACGGCCACGAAACGCCGACTGGACCTTAACACCGGGTCCATGACGGTCGCCTAACAGTGCGGTTTTGGAAGGTGGAAAGAGAAAGAGAACAACGGGGTTGGGTAGTTGTCTACGGGACACGGTAGATAGTAATGACAAGGGGAAAAGAAAGGTAAAGATAGAGCATAGAGAAGGAGGGTTTGGGGTTCCAAATTGAAACCGTAAAAATATCTAAAAAAAAACGCGCGGTTAGCGCTCGTCAAGATCGGGTCAATAGAACGTCTTACTCCCATGCACACTTCCGACCAACCGTTCCAAAAGAACATGGGGAGGGGGAAAAGGGATAAGTCCCTCGCAACCTGTCCCACCAGCCACCTGAAGAGGGCACGTTGCGCGTCACGGGATCGGCGCATTGTGGGGTTCCCACAACAAGGAAGCTCGGGGAAAGGCAGGTACTACTGAAGATACGGCTCTAAGCCGGCGGTATGGCCGTCAAGGCCTACCAAAAAAAAAAAAGGAAGGGGGATTATGGAAAACGGGCGCTAGTAAACTAAACCACCGTGGGATTGGGTTTTAGGTCTTTCGCGTGCCAAGTGCCTTTCGGGGCACCGGTCTCGTCGGACAGTTCGTAAGTGGCAAGCGAAACTTGCCGATTGATATAAAACGGCCCTATAAATTTCGGAGCCAACTTGGCGTTAAAATATTTCGCTGCATCGGAAAGTACGTAATTTCGTCGCCAGACGGTATCGCCAACGGCAAACTGAGCCGGGCGCCTTCGCAAATCGTATGTCGCCTTGGAGGCTTTGTACGCCACGTCTAGTCGTTTGACTATGTCTTCATATACCGACCTTAACGCGGGAGTCCGTCGTAACAAGTCTTCGCGACTCTCTACTCGTATTTGTTCCGAAACATCTACCTCCTCGGGGTTATTGCGCGCGTTGTCCCCTCTAACTGTATCTCTCTGGCGAAATATGGGGTCATGCCGGTGACTTCGTGTACTGCGGTACGCACTGCGCAAGCGACTTTTGACAAATATTTATCCCACTCCCGGTGGTTGTCTTTCACGTACGACGCTAGCATAGTTTTTAATACTCGATTAACGCGTTCTACGGGGTTGGCCTGCGCTTGGTAATGCGCGTTAAAGATAATTCGTGATTTATACGTATCGGTAAGTTGTCGGAATTCTCTACTGCGAAACTGTACGCCGTTGTCAACCAAGACGTACTGAGGTGCTCCAAAGAGCAAGAAAACATCGTTCTCAATTTTCTGAGTCACCGCGGTCGCGGTGGCGGTACGCAACGGGAAGAAAAGGGTAAATTTGGTAAAGTAGTCAGCCACGGACAGAATATATACGTAGCCTTTTTTTGAACGGGGAAACGGCCCTACAAGGTCGATAGATATCATTTGCCACGGCTTATCCACCACGGGGTGACGACACATCAAGCCGGCCGGGCGTTTTTGTTCGGGTTTCTGCGCTAGGCATGTCGCGCAACGGTTAACGTAACGGGTCACATCCGCCTTAAGTTTAGGCCAGTAATACTGCTGAGCGATACGGCCGTAGGTCTTATAAATGCCTAAATGGCCTGCGGTAGGTTCATCATGGTTTTTGCGAAGAATCTCGGCACGTTGAGGCTTCGGAACCACCTCTTTCCAACACGTGCCTTCGTCCAATTCGGGGTATTTTACGTTAACATGTTTAAACAATTTCCCTCGCGATAGTTTCCACGCCGAATACTTGAATGGTTTTTCTACGACGCGCGTACACATGCGCCTATACCAACGGTCAGTTCGACTGTCGTTCGGCGCCTGAACGCCGGCCTCGGGTTCTCCAGAATCGACGACTGAGACTACATCTATTTCGGTATAGCACGGGATAGCGCATCCGGAACAACGTGGTCTTTTCCCTTCCGGTGTTTGATCGTAAAGTCGTATTGTTGGATACGAACAGCCCAACGGGCGAGTCTCCCGGTGGGTTCCTTAAGATTATTTAGCCAGATAAGTGAATGATGGTCAGTAATGACTGTGAAATGAGTGCCTTCTAAATACGGACGTAACTTCTCTATGGCCCACAGGACGGCCAAACATTCGCGTTCCGTAACCGAAAAGTTACGTTCAGGCTTCGTAAGAGTCCGACTAATGTAACAGATGACCTGTTCTTGGCCATCAACGGTCTGAGTCAGCACGGCGCCGATACCAACATTGGAAGCGTCCGTCTGTACGATAAACGGGAGAGAAAAATCGGGACACGACAAAATGGGTGCGGAAACTAGGCAATTTTTGATGGTTGTAAATGCGACTTCGCATGACTCGGTCCACTCAAACTTCTGAAACTTTTTCAACAACGACGTCAGCGGAGCAATAATGGCTGAGAAATTTGGTATGAAACGCCGATACCACGATGCCATGCCGACTACTCGCCGTATCTCCGAAACGTTTCTAGGTCGCGGTAAGTTAAGAATCGCCGAAACTTTATCGGGGTCGACTAAAAGTCCTTGGGCGTTAACGACATAGCCCAGGTATCGTAATTCCGGTTGGCAAAAATGACATGTATCACGACCCAGTGTTAAACCAGCGTCGTTTAGTCGCTGCAATACTTCGTCTAGAATCTCGACGTGTTTTTCGAAAGTCGGGGTACAAATAATCACGTCATCTAAATAGACAAAGACGTAAGGTTCCAATTCGGGACCCAACACATGGTCGACGAAACGTTGCCAAGTCGCTGGCGCGTTATGAAGCCCAAAGGGCATGCGAGTAAATTGAAGCAAACCGCGCCCGGGTACTGTGAAGGCCGTTAGTTCCTTAGATTTCTCTTCCATTTCAATTTGCCAGTACGCGGATTTGATATCAAGCAACGTCATGAACCGGGCATCGCGTAAGCGATCCAAAATCGAAGACACGTAAGGTATCGGGTAGGCGTCCTTCTCGGTGACGCTATTTAATTTACGAAAGTCAACGCAGAAACGATAGGTTCCATCTTTCTTTTTAACTAGTAAAATCGGGCTCGACCAGGCTGAACGAGAACTTTCCACAACGCCTGATTTAAGCATACTGTCCAACTCAGCATCGATATGCGCCTGCATTGCGGGAGAGACCGGATAGTACCTTTGTTTAACCGGTGCCGCCTTAGTAGTGATTTTATGTTGAACGTACTTGGCGCAGCCGAGTTCGGGTTTAGCGATAGTAAAATGTCGGTTTACGAGAGTGTCTAATTGGGCTCGTTGATCCGAGCTCAGGTCGAACATAGACTGCAAATTGCCGGTAGGAGTATCAATGGCCGCTAAGCCGGGTTTTGAGAATTCCCACTCCCCTCGAAACACGTCTGGGACTATTCCCACTGACTTCCAAAAGTCTATCCCAAGGATTAGGGTGTGCGGAACCTCCGGAACTATTAAAACATCGATAGCTACCACTCTGTTATTTAAACGAATAGGTAAGTGCAGGGTACCTAGACTGGTTACGGTCTGTCCATTCGCCACTGAGCAAACGGGTCTCAGCTTCTTATTTATGTGCAGGCCTACAGTACGCAACACGTCCCAACCCTTAGCTCCTAAGATCGTTCGATTCGCTCCTGAGTCCAACAAAGCTAACAACTCGAAACCCATGATTTCAACAGTCACATGCGGTCGACGGTCATCAGATGACCTTTCTAATACGTAATCGAGAATGACTTTATTTTTCTTAAATTTGGTCTCGCGCTCCTCGATAAGTCCCTTCATAAATTTAGTCGAATTACTAAACACGCGCGAGGACACTGCTCGACCGTTCAGCGTCTCGCGGGGTCGTTTCCCTGTCCCCTATCTCTTGCTCGACAACGAGGACAAGTGTTTACGGTCACTTCAGGTTTGCCGCAACGGTAACAGAATTTCTTGCCGCGGGGTCGCGGACACCTACTGGCTCTATGGCCTGGTTCGTTACAGTTCCAACACCGCATGCTTGACTTGGGTGCCGATTCTCGGTTCCTCCTCTCGGGAGTATTAACGTCACGCGTTTCGACAACATCAACTGGGCACGTTTCCGCGATAGGCGCGACCTCGACGTATGCCAAGTCTGTTTCTAAGTCAGACTTCTTTCTAGAAGTGGCACGTAAGTTTCAATGGCATAGCGCCGTTCTTCAATCTTCCGTCCGTATAGCGCTAGCTCGTCGATCGACCGGACTTCCGTCAATCCCAACTGGGTTTGGTATAATGGTGAAATATTATGCAACAAAATACGCAACTGTTTCTCCTCGGGAATCGCTTCGGTCAGGCGCGAAAACATTGTGCGCATGATAGCGATATAAATGCCCATACTTTCCGTAGGGCCTTGCGTGCGACGTCTAATTTCGTCCAACAACCGTTCATCATAATTAGCAGGCTGAAACTCTAGACGCAATAAATCGACTAACTGTTGCCACGTGTTAGGGGTCGCTCTATTCGCGCGATACCATAGCAATGCGTTGCCCGAAAACAAATCGATGGCCTGCATAAACAACTCTTCTTCGGTAAGGTTTCTGGCCACTCTGAGTTCGTTAACACGCTCGATGAAAGCGTTGACCGACAGGCCTTTCGGGTCACCTGAGAATTGTATGTTCCATTTCGAAACAGGGGTTGCTTTAAATGAGATCGTACGCGACATCGGCGAAACAAAACTCGGAGTCGACATAGTTGCCGCCGTCGTAGTCGTAGTCGTCGTCGCGACGGTAATGGTAGGTGCGACACCGGACGTCGATGGCAGCGTTACGGCGCTTTCCTCCTCAGCCGTAGTCGTAGACGACCCTAGCTTTACTTGGTTAAGTTCGTAGGTTGAACGTATAAGTGATAATTCCGCGAACGCTTTTTGTTTGAGCGCTCGCTCTTCCTCCGTTATAGCTGAACTATTCGTCAGACGGTTCATTCCGTGATAAAATTTCGTTTCGATCGTAGCCGCTACTTCTTTAGTCGGGTTAGCTAAATATACCTGAATCTTTTCCTCTAATTCGCCAATCAATGTTGTCACGGCCGTGAGATCCTCCTCGAACGTATACGGGTACGTCGGTCGCGTATCCATCTCTGCGCGTCCCTCCTCTCTCAATACGTCGCGTAACCGGGAGCGCAACAAGGTAACCGCGCCGGAAGCATCGCGGCCTCTGATTCTCAACTCGTATTCGGCCTCCGCGCGAAGCAGGCGTTCAATATGTAGCTTTAACACCATATTTACAAACGGGAAAGGAACGACTTATATTATACGTCGTATAAAAAGGAAAACGTTAACGCGTGTTTGGTAAGTCAATTACGTCCGATATCCGAACCAAATCGTAGACGGTCAAGACGGGAGAAATCGGGAAAAAGTGGTTTGTTACCTTTCACACGACCGATGGCTTAACGGGACTATCTGTCCATATTCTTTGCGAAAAGACCGAACATAAGCGAAAAAGAGCAAATCCCAAAACTAGGCGGTCAACGAATGGCTTAACGAGCCTACTACCGACCAACAATGGTTACAGACAGTACTGCGCCCGAAATCGGGCGAAAGAAAAAGAAAGAAACGGAAAAATCCAAAATGGGGTCGCGCGTTGTCACGCAACAAGGGGCGACACGTCAGAATAACCCAAAATTAGGCAGACGACGGGTGGCCTAACGAGAAAAAAACAAACAAGGTCTCAGACGTTAAAGCGTCAGAATTAAGACGCACAACGGATGGGCTTAACGAGACTACTCCAGTCCAATGACAGCAACAAGCAACAATTGGGCCGCCAAAATTAAGACACACAACGAAAAAAAAAAAAAGAAAACCCCAAAATGAGGTCGGGCGTTGTCGTGCACCAATAGGCTCCAGGCGTCGGAGCACCAAAATTAGGCGCGTTGACGAGAACAAAGGAGCCACAAGGCCCCACAAGGCCCCACAGGTTGGGCTGCCAAAATTAAGACGCACAACGAAGGGGCTTAACGAGAAGACGAATATCAGAAAAAAAACAGGCCCACACGTTGGGATAGCCAAAATTAGCCTGTTGCGGTATAAAAAGAACTTTACGACGCCCACCCAAGGTGAGCATCGCACCACGGAATCAGTCCTGAAAAACTGGCACACTTGCCCTGAAATCGGTTCGAAATAGGCTAATAGGCCACGGCTGGAACGCTCAGGGAGTCGGGCGTGAGTCACACGATACGTTCTGGGCAAGCGTGTTGTGGCATAATATATATATAGGGTATGTCGAAATTGTGAGGGCGCCACCAAGCCTGTCTTAACCCGGCTAACCGGGCCTGGACGGTTAGACGGGAGCGAAGCACGCAAAATACTCCGCCGATAGGATTACTCAAGAAATGCAAGGTCGAATAACAATTTCGGGATTGCCTTATGCAAGGATTGTAATTAGGTGTCAATCCGACCGCGACTACGCAGCTGTCTTACCCACCTGTACGCTCAAAGCTCCCTCGTTCCGTCGCACAATAATCAGTACAATGAAGGGGGCGCTTATCTGAAACAGAACATGCACAAGTCGAAACAAAACAATAGTTCCCTTAGCTAACAAATCATGTATTGTCTAACGGGTTTACAATGGGGCAGCAGAGTGCGTCGCACTATATCTATAAATGGATTCTAACTAAGGACACCAGCTGGCGCGCGCTCTAAACTTAGCGACAGATGTTGAACAGTAATGAACAGTAATGAACAGTAATGAGCAGTAATGAGTACAAATATGCTGGCGCGACGCCTTATGCAGCGAACAGCAAAGATCAAATTAGCACTCGCGACATGGACAGTCTGCGATTCTGAATGAATGTACAAATATGCTGGCGCGACGCCTTATGCAGCGCACAGCAAAGATCAAATTAGCACTCGCGACATGGACAGTCTGCGATTCTGAATGAATGCACAAATATGCTGGCGCGACGCCTTATGCAGCGAACAGCAAAGATCAAATTAGCACTCGCGACATGGACAGTTATGACGACAGTGCCTGTAGGCACCAGAGATGTGACGGCTCGCTTGCGTTCACAGCGGTAATCAGTTCTAAGACACATACCTTAATAATGTAGGCGGTTGGGGAGCCTGGTACAGTTGAGTTGCGACAGGCTGCAGTCTTAGGTGGCAGGTACCTTCGATGTTCGACGGCTATAGGGATGAGTGCACATCCGCCTTAATGGCGACGTGAGACGCGTCAGGACGCGTACGACGGGACGACGAAAAATGGGCCACTTTCGTTCTGCGGGGCAGATCCTCGTAGGTCGAGATGAAGGGGGCACGACCCCTTACTTACGGAAGCAGGAACTGGGCTCAAAAACACCCACGCTACGCCGAAGACAATTCGAAACTCACACTCACAACCACCACACAAGCGTTCTCTGCAACGGGCTGCGGTCAACTGCCCAGAGGGAAGCGCTGGCAAAGGTCACCTTGGTCGCGTCCCCACGTGACTAAACCTCGGCAGCCAATCGCGGGGCGATAAAATGAAACAAATTAATGCCGGCACCAATGGTATCACGCCTCAACGGCGTGCTTTCTAGAAGATTCGGAATTCTTGCGGGCGATACGCTCGGCTGCCACAGCGCCATCAGAGGGGAGCTCCAACCGACGAGAAATGCTGCGCTTGGGGCCAAATATGTGCGAAATCATGATTCTGGAATTAGGCGATGGAGCCAAATAAAGAACTAAAAGGGTTTAGCTTACGAGCACGCTGCCCTAAAGCCTAGGTGGCTATTTAAAATACCAAAATGACCTAACATGTTTTGTTCTGACTTCAACATTGCCTTAAATGGTCCGTACACCGAAACATCGAGCGGCTGTAGCCAATGGCTCATGTGGGGAGGAAATGTCAATAAAGTTATTCTCTTTTCTCTTGCAAACGTGATAATTCTGATATTAACGTGTGATTTGTGATTATCAAGGAGCAACAGAACTGTATTCTCTTGTGAACATTTGACAAAGCTAGCAAAATGTTTCAATAACTCGTAAAAACTGTCATCCGTCATCCATCCACTTTTGTGCGTTAAACCTCAACTTCCAGTTGGTGCTCCATGGAGCATATAGTCTTTAAAGTGAACCCTGGGAAATATGAAAACAGGTGGGACTGTATTGCCTATTGTACTGATAAAATTTAGCATGTCACTAATATTCCTCTTTCGCCCGATGATATTTGGGCCACTTGTTTAGATCCACATGATGCAATGATTTTCGGAGCATCCGTGACAGTTAATAATCCAGTTTCGTCACAGTTATAAATATTGCTAGGCGCAAACTTGTATCTGGACATTTTCTCTAAATTATTAAAAAGCTCTCCGACTGTATGAGCATGAAATGCTGTGGCTCTCGACAAATAGCAGTTTTCTGGCTTGTGAAGAGAGATGTCCCGATGCCGTTTCATAAATTTTTGTAGCCATCTTCTACCAGCTTTTTCATTAACCGGCCACTTTTCTGTTAACAGAGAGTCCGCTTAATGGAGATGCCCTTGCATTTAAACTACATTGGTTCCCGATGGTGCCAAGAAAAATGTCCGCTTAATAGAGGGGTCTGCTTAATGGAGTGTCCGTTATGAGAGATTTCACTGTATATAGATTTTTTTATTTTATAAAATGAGAAATGCTTATTTTGGCAGTTTTGGTTAGCATCTGTGATTATATATTTTTTAATTCTGAAGAAGCTCTGGCCATTTTTCAAGAAACTGTGAGATCATGAAATCTAGGAAATGTGTCTGTTGACATTGTTGTCTTGCTTTAGGTAGAGATCCTGTATATATGGTTGGAGGAGGGTAGGAGTTGGGCAAACAGCCTGATTTGACATAAAATTTTGCTCCAAATTAGACGTTTGACATAGGTCGAACAAAGGTTATAAAAATAAATTTTGCTATCTTGCTTTTGATGGGCGACTTTGCAGAGCATTGACCATTCCTTAGGATCTCTAGAACGGTCTATTAGGAATATACGGTCAACCTAATTAGAAGTTAGATTTGTATGTGTGGAATCATCGGTCGTAACGTATTACAAAATATGTAAAAAAACACTTTTTCCCGCTGCTGATCATGTAAGTCAGCAATACAGCCTTAGTAACAAAACGTGTAACGGTGATTATATTTGTTTGCTGCTTTCCGTTAACAACGGAACTTAATATTATTATTAAGTTCCTAGGATAATAAAATTAGCAATGCAAGATGCAGACTTAGACGTTTTGTTTATAATTGCAAGTGTTTATGTGACATGTGACATTCACAGGTAACACGACTCACGAAAATTAATCCTTGTGACAGATGACAAACCAAATAATTTTTTCAAAAATCTAGGAAAATTTCGATAAGCAGCGGGAAAAATATAACAAGATAACTCGGAATGTATCGCCTATTAACATTTTCGGCAGGCAACAAGCCGCGGCTTTACCTTGCCATTCCTTGTTACTTAAATAGCTGTTATCATACATGCCTTGTTAAAAGTGATCTAAACTAATCAAAATGTATCACACTATTTGCCTAACTCTTAGTAAACTATGTACAAGGACTCTAGCTGTAGCTCTGGCATACCTAATTTTAGAGATATATAACAAAAATTTGCATTTTTTTAATGGCAATCATATCAATTGTTCCCTTACTGGTTTTACGTCAATTTATTAAAAAAATATATCTTTACAAAACTAGAAAAGAAATATGTTGTAAGCTGGTTACAGAGAATTAAACAATAAGGAAGTTGTAATTTTTAAATTTTTATGGATATTAAAGTAAATTTCAACTTGAATTTAAAATTTCATAGAGATTCTACTCAAAATTTCTGCATAATTTTATTAAATTTGTGAACTTTGTATCTTGTCTACTGGGTTTAACAGTCCATTAAAAAGTACATACCCATAAGATTTAACTGTTTTTTTGTCATTGCCAACGATTCACATCCATAATATATATCGATGGGCTAGGGCATACAGGTGTTAAGTGATTTTTTTGACAAAATGAGTTAAATACATTAGGTACTGAAGAAAACTAAATAGTTCCTTATCCACAAGGGTGCTAAGTAATAACTCTAATTTTAAACTATCAAGTGCCACCCAATGAAAATAATAAGTAGGGGAGTCACCATGAATGGAACATTTTTTTATATTCGCGTAGTTTTTGCTTTTTCCAAGTTTTGTAAAAAACAAGTTAGCGACAATTTATAGGACGGTATTGTTGATGTAGAACCGAAATGTAGACCGTTAAATAATTTTTTTGCACAGTAACAAAAATTTGTAAAACATGCTAACGGCCGGTCTTATAAAGACCACTAATGTGACGTTAACTTTAATTCGCTGTTAAAATAAACAAAAGCGCATCAAAACGTCAGTGCCTATGGCATTTTATTCATTAATAAACACATTTTGATCCGATTTTGTTTATTTTAACAGTGAATTAAACTTAACGTTAGATTAGTGGCCTTTATAAGACTGGCTCTAAGTGCCCCATTCAAGGAACAGGTTCCCTGAATTGGACACGTATAGCCCTTGATTGGGATACGTTCATCTGAATGGGACAAGTCCAAGACAATCCAAATTTTCACATGCCCAAACGCATTTTATATTTCTAAATTTAAATCAAAAGCTAAAAATTCAAATCGGAAGGTATGTATTGTAGCAATACCGTGTGAATAATCAATAATATAAGACTATACATTGGCAACTTTGTTTTAGCATTAATCAATTTACCCATGCTAGTAACAATTGTCGGTTTTGAAATTACAATGAAATAATCCAGTTTAAATTAATTTCTATAGTCACTGTGTTGTTATTTTCTTTACAAGCACCAGGGTAACATTAAGTAAATTCCTTATGTCTAATTTTCCATAATTCAGCCATGTACAGTCTTACATTATTCTCACTGTATACAAACTAAATAGGCCTACCTACATGTTTTGGCAGACTTATAAACTAAAAGAAAACTCTCAAAACAAAAACAAAACGAAAGAAAGTATGTAGATATAAAACATGTGTGAACAGTGAAACCTAAATAAAAATAAAATATCATAATGGATCACATGATTTTTCCATATTCAGTCTCTAGTGTAACAATATCATTTCCAAAATACATGTACGATTTCATTCGAGATGTTCCGGGAAGTTCCAAGTTTCAAGATTGCGTCTTTCTTTATGTCACAAATATATTCAATGTCGGGAAAATGGAATTTGTTTTTAAATCGTCTAATAAAAATGACATTGAATGTTTGATCTTGAATTTTTAAAATCTTACCAATGTAATTAACGTTATTCTTTTTTTGAACTGAAAATTTTACAAGAATCAAGTCATTAATTGCAAACTCCAACTCAATATTTTCATGTTCATTATAAATCTTATTTTCTTCCGTAGATGTGTTTGTAGTGCTTTTGATGTTATTTTTCTTGTCCTCATTCGATCGTCCATTTGGTTCTGGTAAAAAGTCTCTAAAATGATCGGCGCAGTCAGCTAGTTCAGCAATATTGTAGATGGAAATTGTTTTTCCGGTATTTGATATGAGCCAATTGTTTTGTTCTGACTTCAACATTGCCTTAAATGGTCCGTACACCGAAACATCGAGCGGCTGTAGCCGATGGCTCATGTGGGGAGGAAATGTCAATAAAGGTATTCTCTTTTCTCTTGCAAACGTGATAATTCTGATATTAACGTGTGATTTGTGATTATCAAGGAGCAACAGAACTGTATTCTCTTGTGAACATTTGACAAAGCTAGCAAAATGTTTCAATAACTCGTAAAAACTGTCATCCGTCATCCATCCACTTTTGTGCGTTAAACCTCAACTTCCAGTTGGTGCTCCATGGAGCATATAGTCTTTAAAGTGAACCCTGGGAAATATGAAAACAGGTGGGACTGTATTGCCTATTGTACTGATAAAATTTAGCATGTCACTAATATTCCTCTTTCGCCCGATGATATTTGGGCCACTTGTTTAGATCCACATGATGCAATGATTTTCGGAGCATCCGTGACAGTTAATAATCCAGTTTCGTCACAGTTATAAATATTGCTAGGCGCAAACTTGTATCTGGACATTTTCTCTAAATTATTAAAAAGCTCTCCGACTGTATGAGCATGAAATGCTGTGGCTCTCGACAAATAGCAGTTTTCTGGCTTGTGAAGAGAGATGTCCCGATGCCGTTTCATAAATTTTTGTAGCCATCTTCTACCAGCTTTTTCATTAACCGGCCACTTTTCTGGAACCATTCAATTCAATTCCTTTGCAAACTGATAAGCCAAGCTGCGAGCTTGAACTGTTGTTAATCCATAACACACGCGAGATGCAGTCTTGAAATAAGTCACTAAAGAGAGTTCTTGTTCTTCTGAAAATATTTTTCTGTTTCCTATGCTAGGCGAGTGTTTATATGCTTCAATAGTTGTATTTGCAGCAATTTTTACTGCTCTGCAGTGAACATTTGGGAATGCCCTTACATTGAGCTACTTCTCTTATTGAAGTTCTGTTTAAAATGACTTCTCGCAAGGCAGCCTCTATTTTATTATGCCGATATTCAACCCTCTTTCTTAGTCCCAAACAGTATTTATTACAGCAAAAAACACAATAAGTACCCCTTGGACCTTGAATGGGACCCATGAGTGTCTCAATCAAGGAACTTGAAATTGTCCCATTCAAGGAAACAGTTGCCAATTTGAAAATCGGTTATTTATTTCTTAACCTCAAAACCCAAAATACCGATTTCTGCTTAAAATACTATCTAAAAGTAGAAAGTTTTTATAGGAAAATGTAACCTTACCTCCTGCTAAAGTTATTCACGAAACAAACTACGACAAACTGGATGTAAAAATACTTTTTGAGGG
This sequence comes from Agriotes lineatus, assembly GCA_940337035.1. NCBI lineage: Eukaryota > Metazoa > Arthropoda > Insecta > Coleoptera > Elateridae > Agriotes > Agriotes lineatus. The sequence goes on along the minus strand of CALNHX010000960.1, from coordinate 176,216 downwards.
TAAATTTTAGAAAATCTTCACAACCACTACCATCACGCCATTGCACACATGAATATCATGTGTGAATACTCAACCGGTTAAGGGCCACCTACTGGGGAAGTTCGGAAACTATAGCCGAAGGTTTACAGTTTTCTTTAAACGTGTTCCATTCAAGGAGCGTCCCAGTCAAGGCGACTCTCCTCTACAACCAAATTGTAGAATTCTAACACATCAGATTCAACGCAGTTAGCAGTATACAACGAGGCAGACTAATCTGTAATAAAAATATTTTTTAAAGATATGTTTGTGTTTCCTGACTGAGAATTTTTTATAGTTTCTAGGAATACTTAAGTCTATTGTTTAACATTTTTGGTCACATCTTAAGAAAAATAAACACGGATATCACACTATTAAAGGAAAAAGAATATGAGGACATCCTCAAAGGACCTGGAGAAGGGGTGGAGTGAGATTTTGGCAAAAAAAATAGAGATTGTTAGAGAGAATACTATATCTGTGGAGGGGTAAATGAGGAGAAGAACTAATGAAGAAGTGTCCAGTGAATCCAAGACCATAAATGTAATTATACAAAACCGTTTAAGATAGCTGGGCCCCCTTATAAGAATGTAGGAAAGAAGAATCCCACGACTAATACTTCACCAAGCAGCAGTAGGACGTAATAGGAGACTTAAAGACAATGATTAGAATGTATAAAATAGGAACTGATGGTGTAAAACTGGGAAATTAAAGGACATCTCCGAAAAAGCCATGGGCCTTAAGAGTATGTTGTGCTGAAATACAGGGTGTTAGAAAATACCTCATAATCTCTCCAGTACAATTTAGATACCCAAGGGCAAACGTGAAATTCGGAAACAAAATTTAAAAATTCACATTAGATACAAAGTTATCGTTGTGGAGGCTTCATTTTCTCCAAATTGTAGGTCAAATTAAGTACAATTATTCATTAATTTTCAAGTATGTCGAAATAGCTAATGATTAATGTTTTGGGACAGAATCCTGATGTGCTCAAGTAAGATTGAAAGTATTGTCCAAAACTTCAAGAAAATGTTAGACATGCTCCAATTTTTACTATTATTTCACTTTATAACATACATGGCAGTAATGTGAAATAGCTGACAGTAACTTCAAACATTAGTCTCCATTCTAATTTTGAAAGTTGTGAATAAATTCATAAACTACAATGTACAGGGTTATTCATTATAAATTACCCACCCCTTATCATCGTTATTATTGCCTATAGAAAAAAAAGTTTTAAATAAAAGTTATGTGGTTATAACTGAATTTTGTTAAAATGCTATCAAAAGTACAGTGGCGTGCATAATTAAGGGGATACAAAAAAGTAATATATTTTTTTAAATGGAACACCCTGTATATTATTAAATTTTTGGAACGACCTTTTTTTCCTGATTTCAAAAATATACCATATGTTACCCTTACCTTATACCGTTTTTGAGTTATTAAACGTCAAATATCTTAGTTAAACTAGTTAACATTATTAAATATAACAAAGTTTTATTCAGGAAATTTAAATATAAATAAATGATAACTAATTTTTATTATTTCATTAAAGAAATGTCACTTATCAAACAAAATAGTTGCATTTTCATAGCTTACTTTAATAATTCCTATTTACAGTAACTAGTTTAACTAAGATATTCAACGTTTAATAACTCAAAAACGGTATAAGGTAAGGGTAACATATGGTATATTTTTGAAATCAGGAAAAAACGGTCGTTCCAAAAATTTAATAATATACAGGGTGTTCCATTTAAAAAAATATATTACTTTTTTGTATCCCCTTAATTATGCACGCCACTGTACTTTTGATAGCATTTTAACAAAATTCAGTTATAACCACATAACTTTTATTTAAAACTTTTTTTTCTATAGGCAATAATAACGATGATAAGGGGTGGGTAATTTATAATGAATAACCCTGTACATGTTTAATGAATGTGCAGACATGTACATGGCTCTTGGTTGCATGAACTTCACTTGGTATGCGGACAGATATCCAAATAGGACACATATAGACGCCAATGTTTTTTGCAGACTTGACCAACGATTCAGAGATGTGAGGCATATTGTCCCACGTACATTAGATCAAGGCACACTTCGAGCACAAAGACTTCTGGAGGTAGAGGAGGAAATTTTAGCAATTGTAACCAAAACTCCAAGGATAAGCATAAGATCAATGGGTAGACAACTATGGATATTTCATCCACTAGTTTTCCACACTTTACAGGAGAAAGGGCAATATCTTTTTCATTACACTCGAGTGCAGGCCCGTGGTCCTAATGATTTCAACAAACACATGCAGTTCTGTAACTGGCTGCTCGACAGAGAACCCAATTTTGTGAGTAATATTCTGTGGACTGATGAAGTTTGTTTCACTAGAGATGGTTATTTCAATATCCATAATACACACTATTGGTCTGCAGAAAATCTCCATGTTGTTGAGCGTGCTCATCAGCACAGGTTTAGTATTAATGTATTGGCAGATTCATTTTTGAATGTCCTGCAAAACGATCTGCCGGATTTATTAAAAGATTGGTAAGGAGGCAAAATATGTGGATGCAGTTCAATGGGGGTACCACCACACTTTCCTAATAGGTGGATTGCCGTGGTGGACCGGTTTCTAGGGCACCAAGGTTGCCAGATATGACTCTCTTGGCGCAACTAAAATTTTTAGTTTATGTTAACACCACCAGAAAATGCAGAAGATCTAAGGAAGAGAATTATTGCTACTGTCAATTCAAATACTCAGAAAATACTTGGCTTGTACCCTACAACTCCTACAAGCCAATATTTTGAGAAGAGCTGAAGCTTATTCGCAGGCCCAACAACATTTCAAGCAATTATCATTTTAAGTTTTAGTTTTACATGCTACAGCTGTAAATCATTTTAATTCAAACTCTTACGAATGCTCCTCCACACTGAAAGATAAAAAAAGAGGCTAAAGATAATAACGGAATGAATGAATAAATAGAACTGCTGGATTTTGTTTGAGCGAACTGAACTGCTTTGTTAATCTTAAATGCCAAACAATAAATTTCAGAGTAATATGCCTGCTTAACAGTGTTGCCACATTTTCTATGAAAAAGTATTATTTATTTTGTTAGTTATTAAAAAATGAGGCTGTAATTTGGAAAACAACTTGTGCAGCTGTGTTGGCGAACATGTGACGACTTTCTGGAGAGATTATGAGTCATGTATCAATAACAGAATAAAAAACAAATAACATCAATTTAAAGGTGTAGATGACATAACTACGGGGTGCGTATTCACTGACAATTAAGTTAAGTGTTACCCACACTCAATATGAGATAACGCTTACTCTGGTTGGTGGTAAATTAGCCTAAAAAATTGCAACATTTACTTTTTTGGTGTAAATTGTGCATACCGACAACTTATGAAATTAGAATATTCTTTGACTTAGCAGTCCTGAAAACAACTATTTTGTATCGAGTATTGAACTTGAAAATGTATAAAACCATAAAAATAAACACACAGAGGATAATTAATAGTCTGTGCAAACCAGAGCTGTGCGGTACTCGAGTACAAGTACTCAGTAACTGTACTCTGAGTACTTTTAGTGTACTCGGTACTCAGTCCACGAGTACATTTTTTAAAATGTACTTGTACTTGTATTGGACGCATTTACGTGTACTCGAGTACATATTCCTGTACTTGAATACATTTTCGAATACTCGAATACATTTACGTGTAATCGAATACATTTACGTGTAATCGAATACATTTACGTGTAATCGAATACATTTTCAGGTACTCGAATACAGGTACCTAAATTAATGATATGTTCTTAATTACTAGACCTTATGTAGTAAAAGCATCATTAACAGACTTCTGCGCCATATTCAGATCACCTCGGCCACTTAGCATGTGCATTTATAAAAAATATAGCATTGATAAAGAGATTAAATTACTTTTTTTGTATTCGCTTCCCAAACTGGTTACTTTGGAAACTGTCTAGGATCCTCAAAATGGCCATTTAGAGGCCTTGTACTTAAAGTCGTCATGGCAACATTTTAGCGGACTCAAACATTAGTTGCCATGACGACTTTAAGTACAAGGCCTCTAAATGGCCATTTTGAGGATCCTAGACAGTTTCCAAAGTAACCAGTTTGGGGAGCGAAAAATATATTTTCGCGCGGCCTCCTAATATAATGCCGCGTTAATGGTAATTGAAACTTCATATTATAATGTTTGGAGAGCTAATACAAAAAAACGTTGTATGCAACACGTCCTCAAATGGCTTTAGAGGACTCATCTTCATACGAACATTACGACTCGTCCCCTAAAGCCTTGCTTTGAGGACTAGTTACATAAAATACTATTATATTTTATTTTATGTTTTCTAACTTACAGTTTTCGATGTACAGAAAGAAAATGTGTTCTTTTTATACAATATTATAGAACAGTTCTTTCATTTTATTTGTGTTTGCCATCATTGGCTGCAGTACAACGATTATTTTCATTCGCGACATTGGTAAACAGACCACTTTGCCATGCTCTGGCAGAGGACAATTTTGAAAAAATTGTTATTTTGAAAGCCAATAAAATAGGACTTGAAATAATTTTGTCGTTTGTTTTTACCATTGTTCCGCCATTGCATTCCTCTGTGCTCGGTACTCTGTACTAGTATAAGTATTCGAATATTTTCATTGTGTACTTGTACTCGGTACTCGATTACATTTTAAGTAAAGTATTTGTACTCGGTACTCGAGTATTTTTTGTCTGTACTCGGAACAGCTCTGGTGTAAACAACAAAATTATTGCAAAACAGCACTTCATCTATATTTATTTCGTAAGTGTTCCAATAATTCGTTTTTCAATGCTAAATTGAAGAATTTTGTAGACAGTGTCGCTTGTAATGTTTCTGTTTGAAGTCTTCCATTATTACCCATCGTTTTATTGTACCAAAAACTTTTTTGTAATAGTAAAAAGCTACACATAGTGGTATGTTATACTCCTAGTCTTCTATATTATGATTATTAGTGTTTGAATATGTTCATATGTAAGTTCCAAAACCTTTTCTAAATTCTGCTTGTTCTCTACATTGATTTTGATCTAGCTTATTTACGATTGTGGTGGTTTATTTATCATTACAGTGAACAGACAAATTCTAGTTTTGTTTTGCGATACACTACTGCACCTATTTCTGTATTTGCACTAATTTTGAGTTTACAAAAATAAAAATTCTTGATATTACGTAGATGATTGAGTATAATTACATATTAATATACTAGGGGCCGGTTGCAGAAAGCAATGTTAAGTCTGGTGTTAGCTAATATCGCGTCAAAGTGAACAAAATCGCATCAAATTTTGTTTACTAATGTATTAGTTACCATAAGCATTTGAAATTTGATTCGTTTTTCTTCACTTTGACGTCGCGTTAGCTAACACCAGACTTAACGTTGCTTTCTGCAACCGGCCCTAGGAGAATTAAATCAATTAAGGTGGTTAATATTATAATGTAGTAGTGGGTTAAACTGTGTTGTGTTTGTCTACTTTGTTTCTAAATTTCTGAATTGGTCTGCTGGTAGTAATTCCGTGGATCTACAATTCTACTGCATAAAATGAGCTTAAAAGGATTCTTAGCCAATTTGTTTTTAATGTCCCAAGGAGATAAACATTCCTGTATAATTGCTAATGGTTTTGGAGTTGAGGACAATTATAATTGTTATTTTGAAGGTTTCAATGAGGTCTCGTCATAGTTTTGCTTTGTTTCAAGGAAGGTAACTAAAGTATCTTCAACCGTTGTCCATAAGGAGGCTTTGTAATACGTAAAAGATTTTGGTTGCTCATCTCGGTACCTTCCCAAGAAGATTCGCTTCCCATAATAATGATAGTCAGACCGTTAATCTAATTCTAGAAATGGTAAAAGTCCAAAAACAAATTAAATTAATATACAGGGTGATTTTTAAGTTGATTCTTTCCTTTTACCAGCATATAAAGCTTACAAAAATAAGCATTTTTTTCATTTACCATTTTTGCAAGTATGAACACTAACGAAGGTTCAGGGTGTTTAAAGTTTGAAATTAATAACTAAAATTACTTAACAAAAAATAAACTAAACTTAATCTAACTTAAATGATATTGTTCAAAATGATCACCATTCACTTCTATACATACGTTCTGCGTATAAGAGCCATGCTGTCAGCGGCATTTTGACGACGCTCTCAGTAAATAATAAGCATGTTCACTAATTCATTATTTTCATAAACATGAACCGTTATTGTAGCAATAACATTAATAAAATTACAATGGAAAACTAGTTGACAGGTCATTGCTTTACAACAAAGATAAACAAAAATAAAACTGTCCAGCCGCCTTTGCGCCAAAGTGTAGCTTTTAATTTGAACTTTAACACCCTGTACCTCTGTTAGTTTTCATATTTCGCAAAAGTGGTAAATGAAAAAAATGCTTATTTTTTAAGCTTTATATCCTGGTAAAAGGAAATAATTAACTTAAAATATCACCCTGTATAATAAAAAAATTATTCCAAAGATATAACTCCAAAAATTGCAACAAATCCAAAACTCTTAACATATTCAAACTGTTTTTGATTTAATGGGAAGGTTGATGCTGCTTCTCGGTAACGAGTGATGTTAGGTTCAATATTTGCTGCCAGTCAAAGTCTCAGCTCTGAGTAAACATTTTAAAATGAATTTCAGTGATTTTTAAGTAGGTGTGAAAATCCACTTTCACATAAATATATCGTTGGGAACATCATGAAGGATTTGATAGCTTTCTCTGCTAACTCCAGTGTGGTCTTCTGAAATTTTTTACTAAAAACGCAGGAGAGAATGTGATTTATATTATTCTTTAATATAAATAGAAATCTAACATCTTTGTTTTTGCTAGAGGTCACTCACGGATTCCTCAGGGAAGTTTTGCAGACACTTGGAGTTGTGCGGACCACAGGTCGAGAACCACTGAAATAGAGAATGTATTAATTCTATTACTTGTTTAGGCAGGGCTTTACTTATTTTGTTAGTTATTTTATCTTTTCCGGATGCTTTATAGGAAGAGAAGCCCGCAAAAAAGTTAGACAAGGTTAAGGAAGAACTAAAACGAGAAGCAGACAAAAAACACAATGTCATGAGTGAACTAGGGAAAGTAAAGATTTCCAGGCGGCAAAGATAAAATGAAAAAGAAGCAGAAGAGTGGAGACGAGAAAAGGGAATAATGGAAATGAAAATAAGCAGACTGGAAAACAGACTAGAAGCATAGGAAAAAATAACAATATAATAGTCAAAGGGCTGGGAGCAAAAGTTGGACAAAGAGGTGGGAGTAAAGGTAAAAATTACAGAAGTAAGGAAGATTGAAACAAGAATAAAATTGTAAGATGTAAATGGAATGTAGGAAAACTAAATAATGAAAGTAATAGAAAGAAATATGAAAACAAAATGGAGGAACAACTAAAAGGAAATAACATAAACGAAGAAGAAATAAAAGTGTAATGGACGAGAAGAAAGGAATGTATAAATGCTGTAGCGGAAGCTCAAATAGGAAGGGCAGTGAACAAAAATGACCCAGGATGGTATGGTAAGAAATAACCAAAAGAAAAATAGAGGCAAAATTAAGATGGATCAGGAAAAGAAGAGAAGCAGATAAAATGAAAAGCTAAGAAAGGAATCTAAGACAATTAATCGCAATGCAAAAAGAGAATGGATGGAAAGTAGTTAAAGCACATTGAAGATGATGGTAGAAATAGAAATGTGAAAGCATATTATAAGAGAATAAATGAACAAAACAAGATATACAAAGGAAAGACCGCTGGAATCAAGGACTAAAATGGAAAACTGGCGAAAATGACGATCAATACATGGAGACGTGGATGAAATACTTAAGAGATTATTGATACAAACAGAAACGATCGAGACAGAAGATGAAGAGATGGAAACACCAGAACAAGACATGATAAGAGGAACACCGCCGAAAGAAGAACTAAAAGAAATCATTAAGAAAAGTCACAATGGTAAAACTCCAGGGAAAGATGGGATAAATGCGGAACTTATAAAATATAGTGGAGAAGAACTACATGAAAAAATATTCATAATGATAAAAAGAATATGGGAAGATGAAAGAATGCCGGTAGAATGGGATCTGGACATATGATTACAATACACATGAAGGGAGATCAACAAATATGTAAAAACTATAGAAGACTGGCATTATTGAGTACCACATACAAAATTATGTCGACACTAATTCAAAGAAGATCAATGGACACTGCAGGAAACTTAATAAGGCAATATCAATGTGGATTTATTAGAGGAAGATCAACAACAGACGCAATACACATAATAAGGCAGATAACAGAAAAAGCACATGAGTATGAAATGGAAATGGAACTTCTATTCATAGATTTCAACCAAGCCTTTGACTCCATCCATAGAAAGAAGTTGATGAACGCATTAAAAGAAATGGGAATAAGTGCTAAACTGAGAAGGTTGATAAAGATGACAATGAGAAGAACAGCAATAAGTGTGAAATGGCGAAACAGAAGAACTTGAAATAAATAAAGGGGTACGACAAGGAGATTCACTATCCACGGTGCTTTTTAATTTTGCATTGGAATACGTACTTAGAAGAATTTACAAGGGCACAGTAAGAACATCTGGTAGGCAAATTATAGCTTATGCGGATGACGTAGTATTGGTGGCACAGTACAGTAGAGTGATGAAAGAGATGTTAAAAGAAGTAATACAGGAAGGAGGAAAAATGAGGTTGAGAATCAATGTTGAAAAGAAAAAAATAATGACAATTACAAACAGAAAACCAAAATATCTAGATGGACGGACTTGAATTTGAAGTTGTAAGTAAATTTAAATTCCTAGGGATTATGATATCAAGTGATAGAAATAAAGATATAGAAATTAAAGAAAGGATAATGACAGGAAATAGAGCATTTTAAGCGAACAAAAAAATGCTAAGGAGTAAAGTACTTGGAAAGAAAACAAAAATAAACATATATAAAACAATAATAAAACCAACAATATTGTATGGGACGGAAACAATTACAATGACAAAGAAACAGGCAGAACATTTTGGAATATTGGGGAGGAAAATTTGGTGAACGATACTAGGACCTGTAAGTTTGGTTTAGCTCACTGTATTCTATTATGTCTCTACGCCTTGTTTCTTTTTCTTATTAGATTTTTTGTTTCTGCTGATAGTTTTTCGGCATTTTTTAGTGAGTTGTCCATATTTTGCACTTGAGGTCTCTTTAATACGGTTTGCCCTCGTTTTTGTTTCTCGGTATTTTTCCGTATCTAAAATAGTTGCGTAGACCACAAGTGTTAGAAGTGCAACTTTTTTCACACGCGTGAAAAATAAGCACACTAACACGAGTTGTCTATAAGATTTTTTTAAATTTCATTAAATATTCAAATCCAAGCCTATTTTGTATAGAATTTTATTTGCCTTAATTTTAGTCAAGTGCGTTGGTCAGTTCTGGTAACTAAGGAAACATCTATTTAAAATTGTGCATTCCGAAATTAAAAGCAAAGTGAGTGAAAAAATTGGCACTTCACGTACTGAAGTTAATTTAAAAATGCCTACTTTTTTAAATGAAATTTTAAAAAGCTTCTTTGTTGTCTTCTTCTAACCATGTGGAATTTCTGCTTTGTGTTGGTTATTATCACGGTTACTTGCATTCGACTATGGTCAGAATTGGACTCAAATTGGTTTAGTACTTTTACATTTGTCACCATTTTCTTTTTATTTGTTCTATTTGGGATCTCCAAGTCCATGTTCTGCCCACTCTTCCTTTATAGAAAGTATTCATGATAAATAATCCATGTTTTTGTACAAAGTTTACTGTAATTCTTCTATTATTTTTTGCTTTGTTTCTTGTATAGTATCTTCTAAGGCCGTCTATGTGGTGGTGTATACTTGAATTAATGCTAATTTCTGCTTTCCCAAATTCACTTTTGGATCTGCAATTCTATCGGAGTAACCTGAGAATTCGTGTATGTTTTTCTTTATTCTTCTATTTATGTAAAAACTTACCCCATATAGGCCTTCGGCTCATTATGTAAACTTCCTCCTAACGCATACAAAAAAGGGGCATTTCCGATACTGTTTGTACCGATGGGGCCACAATTATATACAGAGAGATTTTCTTTACTGCGAACACGGCAGACAGTATGACGAATTTACAAATGCCGCGAATTTGATGTTGACAGTTCGCGAATTTTGACAACAGATAATAGCTGCTATCATTTCAAACTTAAAATGAATAACTACGAAGCAACGGAAAAGTGCAAATTGTAAAATGGCATTATCAAGGTTAAACCGTCCGGGAAATACAAAGTTCTTTCACAACAAAATGTGAAAATAGGCATTCTTCTTCGTTATCAACGTTACACAGTTATTTCAAATGTTGGATATGTTTCTCCCCAAACGCATAAAAGGCCTAATGTTTCCAACAAAGGCAGGGATTTAAAGGAACTAATGGTTGGTACTACTGCTAATGACAATCCAGCTTATTTTCTTAAACAAATTGCTGAAGTAGTAGATTTAAGTGCTTCTACTGTCGGATTATTTTACGAAAAAACCTTTATCAATCCTACAAACTACAAAAGACACATAAAATTCTTACATCTTACTTCAGATGAATGGAATTTTATGAAACTGTGATAGAAATGTCGAAAACTTCCTTGGGAAGGTCATTTTCACTGATGAGTCGACATTTCCAGTGCATGATCGCCCACAGAATGTACCCCCAAAAATCTAATGTTGGGGTAGGAATGCTGGATGAGAACATATTGGTCTATTTTTTTTTATCAATTGTACCCTAAATACCTTGAACTATTGCAGCAGAAAATAATTCCAGAAATTCGACGTATAGCGAATGAAACATTTAACGGACTTTGGTTCCAGCAGGAAGGCTGCTCAGCTCACAACACTATTTTAATTCAATAATATCTCAACAATACATTCCCAAATAGACTGTTGACTGGACGAGAAACCATTTTGTCGTCAGCTAAATCTCTAAATCTCTCTCCCAGTGATTCCTTCTTATAGGACTACATAAACTCGAAAAGTTATGGTTTTCCGGATAATATGGGTTAACTGTGTTTAAAAATTGAAAAGGCGTTTCAGAGCATTAGCCCTAATATATTCGCTAATGTGCGAATAAGTTTCTATGATCGATTACGTTATTTTTAGCTCAAGAACAGAAGCTAATTTAAGGTTCTTGAATTTTGTTGTTTTAAATACAAATAGTTTTACTTTCATTTGCATCTTTTTTACAATGATTTAGTTTGTTTAGAATAAATTGTTTATTTCTTGAGAATGCATTTTATTTTGCAAACTACCTTCGTTTTACTTTACAGTTAATCTTTAAGAATCCTGTTCTTGAAATGTCAATTTATCATCTGAATTAAATCACAAAATAACACAGTACCTTATTCAACATATCTGTCATATAATAATTCATTTACAAAAATTACACTATACCTGGATGCGTCGTCTGCGTTCAACAATTACTTAAACAATCAGCGCAGATGACCCGTGGATTAATATTATTAATATCAGAGTACCCTAGACCGACTGTCCAACGGTATTGGCGTCTTTTCAGGCAAATGTAAATTCGCCTTGATTTACTCGTGTTCGTAGTTCATGAATTTTCACTGTATAACAGCAATGAGATAACATGAACAAGAAAATAACACGTATTGCTTGAGTAAGTAAGAGATAAACATAGTAGTAAATATTCGAGTAGGCATGACGCTTATTTTAAGTATGACATAAGTCAACTAAACGTGCCTACTAAAATAATTTTATCGTAGGGTCATCTCTTTCTTACTCAAGCATTCTATTTTGTTGTTCATGTTATCTCATTGCTGTTATATACAGGGTGTAGAAATGTTTACGCACCATAGGGTTTTCAATGGTAATTTTTTCATATGACAATATTTGCTTCCCTAATTATTTTAGAACAAACTTGTACATAGGTTTTTTGTAGAGCAAACAATTCTGCATCCATTTATGCCAACATTTTTGTCATTTTACCTCAGAAAACCTAATAATGAAAGAAACTAGAATTATCATTTTTTCAAAAATAAGTGCAAATTGTGAAGTGGTGGTATGCTGGCAGCAGATCAGGTGCAATAAGTGCCATGGTTGCCGTTACATTTGCAGGTGCAAACAAATAAACAGACTAATTTGTTGATGCTTTGAGACGCTTCAGTAACTTCAAGGCACCACTGATTTGTCTAAAAATGGTAATTTTATTTCTTTAAATTTTCGGGTTTCCGAAATGTAAAATGACAAATTCTGCCATAAATGGATACAGAATTTTTTTCTCTACAAAAAACTTCACAATACAAGTTTGCTCTAAAATAATTAGGGAAGCAAATATTTTCATATGAAGAAATTACCATTGAAATCTTTATGGTGCGTAAAGCATTTCTACACCCTGTATAATTATGGCCCCATCCGTATCATAACTATTATTTAGTGCATGTTCTAATTTGATTATTCTATCCTTATGATTTAAGGTCCTGGCATTCATGGTGCAGATTTTTAATCAGAAATGTTTGGTTTCGATGCTTAAGACAGTTTTAAATAATGTATTGAGTTTCTCTTGTTGTCGTTGGGGGATTTTTTGGTCTAATATCACCACCATGGCCAACCCTCTGGGTAGTGCTTTGTATGGGCATTTCTTTCCATTTACATTTTCCGTGGTCCTTTTTGGAGCAATTAGCGTCTGGGCGCATTGTTTATTCGTGTTTTGCTTTTGTAATTTTGCAAAATCGAAACTCCGATACATCTAGAATTATCTTCTACCCCTGCATCATTGCCAGACCTTGTATGAAACTTTAAAAACCAGTTTTTAAGAAATAGGTAAATAGCACTTGCTTATATTAGACGTGAAAAATATTTATTTGGGTTGAATAAGTAAAGTTGAAAACGCCAGACTCCGTCGAGAAATTTGGTTGATGTTGTTGCAGATTGTCATCAATTATTTCTTTCACAGCCCAGCCATTGTACATACTTTTATATCTTTTTAATTGGTGTATTTCTGAGTTCTTAAGTATTCTTCATATCTACAGCTGAGTGTTACAATAACAAATACTGAATCTTTTAAGAAATTATATTTAGTAATTTGCAAGGTCGCTAACTTTGATTGCTTTAGGCATTTTAATCTCTCTGTTATTTATAACAGGAGCATTATGTAGTCAACTCTATTGTATTCTATGTAGGAATACAGTTAATTGAAGCATAGTGAAGCTGCAACCTTGACACTGATTGGTAATATATACAAGGTGAGGCATCACCATATCTCCATTGATTTTGTTAACGGAAAGCACTGTCAAACCAGCATTCAAATGTAAATTTCTCAAAACATTTTCATATGAAAGGTCTCTGTTCTTTTGTTTTCTGTTAACAGTTAAGCACCACCTTCACGTTGTTAAGGTCAATAATATATTTGAGAAAATGACCAAAGACTAAAGAATTGCAGATTCTTCCATGTTTGTAATTAAACATTTGTCATAATTTAATTGCAAGTGTATAAAAACAAAACAAATGCATGATCTGCAAGTTCTTTACGTGCTTGTTTTAAACAAATAAAGAAGAGCTTAGCTGACTTATAATTGTAATTATTGTCAAATCAGTTCTTTAGACTTGTTATTATAGCATCTTTTTTTGCATTGCAGAGAGTCGTGGCAATTCTACCATACACCAAAATGCCAGATACAGATGAACTCAGCTTCAAAAAGGGGGACATATTCTTTGTTCATAATGACATGGGCGACGGCTGGCTGTGGGTAACAGCGCATCGCACAGGAGAACAGGGCATGATTTTTAGGGAACTAGTTGAAGACTTGGATGACAGCATCGACCCCAACACCGTCTTTCCATGGTTTCATCCCAACTGCACCAAAAATGAAGCCGTTGACCTGTTAGTGAAAGGTCTGTATTTGTCTTTGTTAGTGACCGTCATTTGCCGAAATACTGACATTTCATTTACAGCTGGTCCTGGAAGTTTTCTCGTGAGGCCTAGTGACAACTCTCCCGGCGATTACTCGCTATTCTTCCACATCAATAACCAAATCCAGCGCTTTCGGATAGAAAAGAAGGGAGTGCGGTATCTGATGGGAGGCCGGGTGTTTGAGTGCCTCGATGCAGTCATCAATCGCTACAGGAAGGAGCAAATTGTGGAAGGATACACTCTTCAGCATCCTGTAAGTTTTATTACTGTAACGGCACATCTTGTAAAAGTAAAATCATATTTTGTTCTAGCCATTGTTTTTTAATAGAAATTTTTCTACGAATTTTTTTTTCAATGCAGTTGTTAGTCGATGGCACCAAGCAGCAGGACTGGGTGCCCGAGACGCCCAAGACCAAGTCCGAAGCTGCAGCGGAAAAGATCTACGCCACCCTCCGGGAATGCCGCGATCAAGCTGGCTTGAAGCGCATGCGGGGTATCAAGCACCAAGGGTACTTGCATCGGAAGTCTGATAAAGTGGGCAAGAAGTGGAAATTGTTGTACTTCGTTTTGCTAGTTGACGGAACGGATACTCACCTGTACTTGTATGAGAATCCCAAACGCACAAAGCCCAAGGGTCTCATTGATCTTTCCTGCGCATACTTGTATCAGGTATGATCTTACATTCTATTAGTGAATCGTCGTTATTTGTTTTATAAAGGGATGTGTTATAGATCTAAGGTACACCTTGGTGAGTATCGTGAACTGTACAAATTTACACAGCTTTTAATAATTATATATGTATGGAGGATAGTATATTTTTGTACAAGTGACGAAAATAACATGTTCTGCAACTGAGAGAACAGTTTACCAACGGAGGGGAAGCTGAGGGTAGTATTGTTTTCGAGCTTCAGAAAATAATTTTCAAAGAGCGAAATACTACACTTTTTCTACGACCACGTTTATGTACAATGATGGTAGTAACTAACAAGTGAGAATTAAATATATGGCAAACGTTAAACTGCAAACGAACAACCGAAACCCAGCAACTTGAAGTGGGACGCTTTTAATTTTACAGTATTTTATAATTTTATTTTGCTTTTAACGTTAATTAAAGTGAAAATAATACATTCTAGCTTTAAAGAATATTCTCATATTTGAGATTCTTCGTCACTAGAAACGGAATTGACATTTTCGGTTGAAATATACTGTCATCGAAAGATGTATTTTCATATGTGGTTGTAAAGACAATATATTTGTTCGAAGATCTACAAGAAAAATTAATAGTATATTATTATACGAGCATATAATGGATGCTATTATTACACGAAGATGGCTTTTAAATAACGAGCGAGCGAAGCGAGCGAGTTCTTTAAGCCATCTGAGTGTACTAATAATAGCTATTATATGCGAGTGAAATACGCTATTTTATTTACAACTACTTTATTTACATTCATTCCAGAAAATTTTTGTATGCGATATCATAAGTTTTCTTCGACTTTTCTGGGAGTAAATTTTGTGTAGCTTGTTTTTCGGCTTGGCGTACTTCAGGGGGAATACAGCACTATTGTCGCTATCGTTTTCCATTTTAGGTTTGGGGCGAAAGAAGTGTAAATTATTATTTTCAAACTGACAGACTGATAACTGTCAACTTTATGGCCTGTTTGATTATATGCACATAAATCCGTATTAGCGATGTAATTATGGTGGTATCCATGCATTTATGGCGGTATCGATGTAATTATGAAATATAAACAACAGGCATTGTGATTTTAGTTAATAATATATATCATAATTGACAAATAATAGCAAAATAACAACGGTATTGTTTAACAGTTGTAAATAAAAGACTATAAATCTTAAAATAAGAATTCTTAACATTTTTCAACTTTGTTGTATATACAGCTGTGAACATAGATTTGTTTCCAGCTGTATTTATCTAGTTACAAAGTTTTTAAAATTTACTACAAATTACAAATTGGATATGACTGTATTAGAGTTAGACAGTCGGTTAAATGGAACAAAAATTGCCTAAATAAGGGAGAAGTTTGATGATTTCATCAGTTACAAAGTAATATTAATGATACACAAGATAAATGCAATAGTAATTTACGTAACAAGTATAGAAAGTGGAGCTTTTCAGTACGAGTGAGATGTTTCCGGAAGAGGCCGTTAGGCCGAGTTCGGAATTTCGAGACGAGTATGGAAAAGCCACTTTCATACGAGTTTCGTACAATATTTTTTCGTACACTAGCATACAAAACGGAATACTAAATTTATCCTCGTATATAGCAAATAAGTAGAGTAATATTAATGTAATGTAATATTATATGTGTTGTAACTAAGGAAACGTACGGCAAAGTGCTACTTTGCCGTACGAATACCGCAAAATACTACTTTGCCGTACGAATACCGCAAAGTGCAACTTTCTGATTAATAAATTGTACGGCAAAGTAGCTCTAGTGTACGAAAAAAATATAAACTTATGTAAAATGTTCACTTTGCTGTACTATCATCATCATCATCACAGTTGGCTTTCCAGTTCTAGCGGGCGATAGCCTGCTTTGTCGAAGCTTCCGAAATCTTAATAGGGATTATATGGAGTTGGATTGGTCCTTCCTTCCCATGCATAGGTTCGAAGTTTTTGGTTATTTGTTTACGTCTTTTCCACTATTCTTCGCCACTGTGTTCTGTCATGTATTTTTGTCTGCCAGTTTACAATACCCATGGTTTGCACTGTTTGCAGGTCCCTACCGAGCTTTGTAGAGTAGTGGTTAGCATATCTGCTTAGCATTCGGGAGGTCGCGGGTTTGATTCCCCTGGCTGTCTGTTCTGATTCAGGTTTTCAGGTGGTTTTCCTGAGTCAACTGATTACCTTCTGGGAGGCGAATGCCGGGGCGGTATTTCTCCACCTTTCCTGACCTCTCTTCCATTCTCCGCCCATCCTCTAATTCCCATTCTTGGCTGAAGAGGGACGCAAGGTCCCTATAATAGCCGGCTCCCAGTTGGGGGATTTGAAATAACCCTGAACCTTTGCAGGCCCTTGGCTACATCGCCCATCCAGCGAAGCTAACCTAAAATTATAGCTCCCAGACCAAAAGATTCACGTATATGTGTTTGGACTGGGGACGCTATATTGAAGTTTAGCCCATAATCAAATGGCTAAATGCAAAACTAACAAGTTGTCGATAGCACTATGGCTATGACACATTTATTACAGCTTAAATTCAGATAGGTTAGTTGAATTCGCCCAACTACCCACTATGCAAGGTTTGCCTTTAATTCACAAAAACGCCTACACGGAATTCAAGGTCTTGCTTCCCCACCTAGCGCTTTAAAAACCGAAGTTGACTAGAGTAACTTTTCAATCTGCATTGAAATGTCGCAAGCGATACTTACATTGAATTACTTGCAGTTACGGGAAGTATACTGAGGTTGAATTCAACCGAATGTTATGTCACTTATGTCACTTATCATGCAAATGCCACACAGAGTTCAAAGATATCAACACTTGACTGAAGCGTGAGGCGCTACCGATCTTAATGACTTTTAACCTCAAAAGCTAAATAGAATGAACTACCGCAACAAAATTATTAAAACAAATACCTAAACTGCCTCAAAAGGTGAGTAAAGTGCATAAAATACAAACTACAAGCTTTCAATCATTTGCCGGATACGAAATAACAGTCACAACAAAACATGTTAAAAACGGATCCCAAGTTTCAAGTGACCCAAGACAGGATAAATACGACCGACCTTGTAATTCTCCAGGCTACAGCAAACACATACGGAAGGTCCGATAAGCAAATGCTTAATCAAGGTTCGTGCAGGGCTAACGACCTGCAGATAATGGAGACGATGAAGGAGGCTACGCCGAGGCTTCTACCTTCGCTAAATGTAGGCGAGGAGCTTCGTGCTCGCCAAATTCAAGGCAGCAGCTGGGGCCATCTTCGTCCGATGATAAGGGGTCACAAGGGGGCCACGAAAAAGGACGTCCTACAAATAATGGACATTGCAAAAAAAATGGAGGTCGTACAAATGGAGCCAAAAGAGTTATCATACCATAGTATCTAAGTTAACATCATTAAGGAAGCATACCCTAGGTGTTCTGACTCCGCTTCGCCAAAGGAAAACATGTGCTCACCGAGGTAAAATCCAAGCTAAGCTTGAGGCTTAGGAACTCGCAAAAATAACCTCTCCGGGGACTGCATCGTCAACCACGGAAGGCTCAAAACTCAGCACAACAGAATTTCCAAGCCAGATGCCCGCGAGATAATCCCATTAAGGCTCGTTTCAAAACGAAATCTCACAAAGGCACCTATTCTCTAGCTACACAATATGGCGAAATGGCCCAAAAAGACTGATAAGGAAACACAATTCGAAAATTGGAGGGGCTTTTGAAAGAAACTTGGTATATGCAACCTAAAAAGCTTTATGCGCGGAGTGCAGCCTAAACTCTAGGAGTTTTCATGCATTGTAATTTTAGGAACTAGTTTACGTTAGATCAAAATAGAATTTGCAAACGGTCTGAATGCGCAGTTTTAAGATTACAAAATTAGACTTAGTGAAAGATAAGGAAAAAAATTAGTTTTAGCACAAATTAGGGCAATTAATTAAATGAATAACTGTAAATGACTTTTAGCCCGTAACAATGAATATGTTTTTTTCCTGAGGTTGACATGTGTTACAGACCGAAAGCCTCTGGCCCGAGGTCTGTAAGTCAACCGAAAGTAAAGAACATGAATATCTCCCGTGGTGCATACAATATTTTATCTACTAGCATATTCGTAAAAATAGTATGAAATTTCAAAATGTCATAATGACCTTTAAAATTAGAATATGTAAGTCCCATCAAGGATTGCCTCATTGTATGGTTGCTAAAACGTTAATTGTAGTTGCATTGTTACCATGAGTTTGAGGGAGAAATAATTTGATAAGTCCCTTGGGAGTTATGAGTAGCTTTTCAAATTTTGTTTCTATGACAAAAATGTACAATATCATGTTGCTAGTAAATAATAGTAAATTATGTAATGAGGGAGAGAAATCCATTATTTTGCTGAGGTACAATTTCAGAAATTGCACTGAAATAAAATAGCATTCTCTCCGAGTTGCATATTGTAGGCACATCTTTTCGATGCCCCGGGCTAACTTATTTCTTTCCTGGATTCAGATCGGTTCACATGCATAAATTTACAAGAACTGGCGACTTACCAGAAATCCCATAACGCCCCTGCAGTCTGGGTTGTAAATCAGAAACATGATACTAGGGGGTGCAAGGCGAACAGCGAGTCCTTTCATATATCAGGTGGTCACACACGCCTGACGCGAACACAAGCTCAGCCAATTCCACGATCAGTCATGTAAGCAAAACGACAAACATTCAGCTTTTAGCAGTAATGTGCTCATTACATAATACTTACAGGGGGTTTTATGGCCCCCCGCGTCGTCCCACGTCGCATCTCGAGGAAGACATCATCAGGGATATTCTTCGGTGCACCGTCGATGATATGTACCTGTAATAATCGTGAAAACACGGATGCTTACCGCATCTAGTATACCTTAACCGAACGTTAACGGCATCAACCCATGTCAGTGTAACCCGCAATTACGGTGGCCGCACGGACCGTAAAAGACACAGGTACAAGGCATATTTGGGAGATGGGTTTCCCGAGCCACCCAATCGCGCCAATTGGGGTCACTGATAAGCACAATGCTTATCAGGTAACGATCGTGGGCTACCTCGCCGAATAGCCATTAATCCAGGTACGAGGACGTCCTCTGCGACTAGTTGACCCCTGGCCAACGATAACAATAAACAGCGATCCAATTGATAAAGCTGTCTACAATCAGCAACAGTGCGAAACAATATCGAATGTTCGACTTCGCTGTACAATAACTACATTTGCAAGCTACACAAGCATTAGCATTCCTTTTTACAGACCTCATCGTTTCATCTGTTCTCTTATAAGTAATTCAATCACTTCAAAACACATAATTGCGGTAGAATTACACCAGCGGTGGTTCAGCTTCCACGTTCACACATGTGCGACCTCTGTTACAGACTGCCTGCCAAAAACACATAAGAACTCTCACATTCTAAAAGGCAACCTCCGCTCCCTTCGGGTTTTCTCAAAATTCCAATATGGGAATTCTCGGCTAATTCCCGTAAAAGCCCGTGTATAATTTAAAAACTACCTCCAGAACGCCGCTCGATTCTTAAAAACAGCCCCCGGTCTGTAAATTGGTTTGGGACTCGTTCCGATTTCGTGCTAAATTTAGAAAGTATCATATTTTAGTGGATGGTTTAGTCGAATGCCCATAATTATAGGAATACAAATAAAATAACAGCATATTTGCAAACAGCCCCAAGAACACAAAAGTAAATATTACAACAATATACTATTTTTTTCACGTTGCAGGAATATTTAAAAGAAAACCCTTTTTTTTAACGTCATTTATTGACATTTTAGTTACAATTATTTTAAAATTAGTAGCCTATGGTTAATTTTAAAGTTGGTGGCACTGTAAGTCATTATGACAAGAGCTCACAATTATGTCAAATTCGAGGTTAGCAGGTTAGGTTTTGCATCAGTTTGTGTCAAAACTGACGCGAAACCTAACCTGCTAACCTCGAATTTGACATAATTGTGAGCTCTTGTCATAATGAAAACTCCCTAGGGACATTTTTGTCTTATTTAGTCTCTAGGGAGTAAATGTTTTACTTCTGTCACAATTTTGATGCTATAGAAACTGACTTCTACTCCTGGTCATGGAAAATAATTAGTATATTATGGGACAAGTGGTTGAAATAAAATTTTCTACTCATGACATTGAAGTCCGGTGGTTGAAGTTGCATTTCAACCACTAGAGATTGAAATGCTCGGACTACCGGGATTTCAAACTGTTTGACATTCAATTGATGACAAGAGAAATGTCACTTTATGTTTAATTTTTTCTAAAGTGCATTAATTTGTTAAAATGAGTGAAAATTCCTAGAAAAAATAGTATATGTAACTCGTGGCTGATAAAATTTCAACCACTTGTCCCATAATATACTAATTATTTCACTTGTGAATCATAAACTGTTTATGAAAGTTATTATGGAGTTAATAATGTCACTTTAAACTGTCAAAATTGAATAAAGACATATATACGCCACGTGAATTAAACATTTATTAATTCAAAGATATGATCTCACTCGCACTACGTGCTCGTGAGCTCAACATCTTTTCGTGAATAAACATACATTATAATAGAGTAAAATGATTTACAGAATCAAATGCCATGGCAAAGCTCGAGTATACAAGAAACCTGAGATTTGTTGTGTAAAACATGAGAGGCATATTGATTAAAAATAGCTGACCCTCGATAACGTTGCAGCATATTAGTACCATTATTTAATTGTTGATCTTACCTAATTTCAGTCCATTTCAAGTACATTTGAGAATATTTAAAATTCTATGTTTTTAGGTACACGATAGTCTTTGGGAGAGACCCCATTGTTTGCAGTTAGTGGAAAGAGCACTACCATGTCTTGCTACAGTAACCCACCTGGCTGCACCCTCGACCGAGGAATGCCAAGCATGGGTCAATGCTCTCAAGCCGTTATGCATCCCGCAACTCAGCAGGGCTACATCAAAGGTCCCCAAGCTGCGGGAGCTGCGGTGCCTCACCCTGCACATCCTGGATGCACACAGATTGCCATATAAACTCGTGCCAACGCCTTTCATCACCGTTCAGCTAAACGGGCAGGTGCGGATAGCAAAGACTAGGGTTAAGTCTGGACCAGATCCGGTATGGGACGAAGAGTTTGTCTTCGAGTATGGCGAGTTAACCACACGGGAGGCCATTTTTAATAGTTGTCTGTTGCAGTGATGTGCCATGTGATATTGTTTCGGTTACTCTCACTGTTCATAACAAGGGGAAGCGCGGGAAGGATTCTGAGGTTGCTGAGCTGCATCTTGAGCTGTCCTCGTTGGGGAATGGGGAAGAGAAGGAGGAGTGGTACGGGCTGTCGGGACTGACACCTATCGGAGAGTGGGGTTCCTTAAGGCTGCGAACAAGGTTCTGTTTTTGCCAATGTGGTTTACGCATGCATTATGCTTTAGTATTTGTAGGTACCTACATGATCTGGTGATGCCCGCCGAGGAGTACAGCCCCCTGCAGCAGCTGCTGCTCGAACCTGGCTTGATATCAGTGAAATGCCTTGCAGAAATTTGTCATGCAGATCGTGCACCCCTCGCCACAGCACTCCTGCGAGTTTTCCGGGCTGAAGGCAGAGAAACGGAACTTCTCAGGGAACTCAATTCTGCTGAGGTTTGTGTTTCGGGTAGTTCACTTCTAGTGTGATTGATTCACTTAGATAATTGCTCAGTTAATGAGAATCAAGCATACTTAAGAAATCCTTGGTTGAAATTAATTCATGCTTAAAATTATCCAATTCGATGTTGATCCATTGCTGCTTCAAGTGGGATTGGATTTTAATAAATGTAAATGAAGACTTCCAAGTTTATTAAAATTATTCAGTTAATCGACTTTTAGTAGTTATTAACCAGTGATCAAGAAGAGTTATTTATTCCTCAACAGTTAGAACCACCACTATTTGAATTGCAAATATTTAATGCCACATTTGCAGGTTGCGCGTGAAACGGAGACATCCACCCTCTTCAGGGCTGCCACCCTAGCCACCACCCTAATGGACCTGTATATGCGAGCCGAGTGTGGAGGCTTCCTGCAGGCAGCTGTCTTGGAAACGGTGCTGCGACTGCTGGAGAGCAAACAGAGCGCCGAGCTCAACCCTGCCAAAATGGACTCGCCCGATGATGCTTGTAACAACGCCGAGTTTCTGCTACAAGTTTTAGATCAGGTGATTTCTCACAAATAGAAAAACATCCGACTGATGTTGGGGATTTTCAGGTCACTTTGAGCATATTCATGTCGCCCGAGGCGTGCCCCAAGTCTGTGCGCTACATATGCGGCTGTCTGCAAAGAGCAGTGGTGGCCAAGTGGCCGGGAGAGCGTCTGGTGCGCACCAGAGTTGTCTCGGGGTTCATCTTCCTGCGCCTCCTCTGCCCTGCGCTCTTGAATCCACGCCAGTTTGGCCTCGTCAGTGAGCAACCTAGTCTGCCAGCTACTCGAAGTCTCGTCATGGTGGCTAAATGTCTACAAAACCTTGCAAATTTGGTGGAGTTTGGCGGGAAGGTGAGTAGCGGCAGAGTTATCAGAGTCATACTAAAGCTTGAATATATTTAGGAACCGTACATGGAAGTAGTAAATCCATTCATTTTAAAAAATAAAGAGCGGATGGTGGTTTTTCTAGACCAGCTCTCGTCAGTGACCGAGCCGGGCGAGCCTAGAATAACCAGCAAGCCTGATACGGCCCGGGAGCTGGCTACGCTTCACCACATCTGCGTGGCCCACCTACCTGAGCTGCAGGCCGTTGTCAAGGTGAATGGCAGCATCAAGACTCTCGTCACTGTCACAGATATGCTCACGAAGCACAAGCAGAAGTACTTGGAGATGATCAGATAGCAAAATTAAGGTGCCATACGTTATGGCTGATCGCCCATGATCCGCATGGCTTTATTTATGAGTGTGTCGGGCGAGGATTTCAGAATTGCACCAGTTGTTACCAGAAGCTATGGGCATGGGCCGATCAGGCGTGACTACACTGCCATATCTCAGGCGATTTGTGTTTGTGATGTCCTTCAGCTGCATAAAAGCACAAGTCGACATGTGCTTGTAATTTCGAACTGAACACCATAAATACATTTTCGAGGCGAGATTTTTAGCTATGTGTTACTAGGTTTCTATGTGCTTCTTTTTGTTGGTAATATCACAAAGTTTTTAAAGCAGGAATTGTAGATGTAACTTTTATAAGTCGTTTGTTTTAAAAGACTGTTTTACTTGTATTTAAATGATAAGGACCGTTTCAAACTAAGTCAGTAGTAGGAGCTTTGTACAAGAGTTAGGCGAAGAACATAAACTGTGTTTCTGCGATTGTGCTGCAGCAATGTTGTAGTTATTACTTGACGAAGCAGAAAATAATAACTTTACTTGGAAATATCAGAAAACCAATTAAACATTATAAAAATAATTTGGAACGAGAATAAATAGGTGAAAATAGGGTTAAATTTATACTTTTTTTCGCAGAAAGCAACGCTTGTAATTTATAATTTCAAATAAAATATGAAATTAACAAGGTTTTAAGTTAGCTGCAAGTAAATAGAGAAAATGCAGTTATAAAGATTATTACAAAATATAATAAAAAAGTAAATGTGTAAAACTGCCCTCATGCTGAGATGACAGCTTTCACTAGTGATGGGCCTATCCAGAATGAATAATCGGAAAGTTTCCGATTGTTCAAAAAATCGGAAGGTTTCGATTATTTCGGAACGTTCCGATTATTTCGGAACTTTTCGGAATTCGAATATTTTACTGTTCGGTGCACAAAATTCGGAACTTTTGGAATTCGATTGTTTTACTATTCGGTATACAAAATGAGAAAACGAAATGTCAATTTGAACTGAACTGAATACGGAATGTTGTGTTGACTCACTTGACTGCTATATGCTGGCACTAATGGCAGTGGTATTTCGTAGATTATTAGATAGTACACCTTACAGACTTCAAATTCATGTATTGTTTTATACTATCTATTATGTACTTTATGTGCCATTAAACTTTAAAATATCACTACCATTTTCCGAAAGTCTATTAAGGTAACTACTGTAATAATTTGAAAAATATTTTATTTCCTCACATCCCACTGTGCGACTCAAACTCATAAATTATTTTACTGGGCGTCCTACAAACCCAAACAATTGATGCCAACGCAGATAAGAGCTTACGGCGCAACGGCGAGTGCCGCATCGCAAATTTGAACGCACTTCATCTTCCTTCCGCTTTTTGTTGTTTCGCTCGTTTTCCCTTGCTTGCATTTACGGAATGTAAAATAATCGGATGATATTCCGATTTTATAAACATTCCGATTATTGAAATCATCCGATTATGCCCATCACTAGCTTTCACCCTTTATTACATACTGGAGATACATTTTTTTAGGTACAAATTGCCAACAAATTTTATTTTAATAATAAAAGTACCAATTATAGCTTGAAAAATATAATTAGTGTACAAAAGTGCATTGGAGGTAATGACTAGATACAACTTACATTGTGTATGGTCTTGTTACTCTGCCCCTCTACCTCATAGACAAGTCTTAGTCTTAGGAGAGTGGCCTGGCTTAGTATGACTCCAGTAAGCTGCAGAAAAGTTCTATTTATCACCAAAATGGTTATATAGGATGTACCTAACAAGTTTGTTAAGTACAAACTTAGGGGGCGAGTTCTACACACGAAAATAAAATTAATAAGGGTGAAAAATGATCTTAAGGCTTACCAGATAATGCCATAGGAAATAACCCTTCCAATAGTTTTGTTCAAGAGCATATAGATATTGCTGATACATAATAGTTTTATCTATGCATCAATGTTTACGAAATAATTTAAGTCATCTAAATAAAAGGAAAATTATGACATTTAAAATTAATCGATGTGCCTTGAACTCTGTACTTTTAAAACATTCGAATATCATTAACTCATGATCTTATAGACTTCTGTAGTTACTCGATTTTTCATGTTTCTTATTAAAATATTTCAGCTTTCCATTCAATCCTTGTCACCTATTTGTTTAACTGTTTTCTGATGTTTCGAGTCTGGGCAACCCTCCTGCAGTCACTAGTAATGCACATATCTGCAACATGGTCTTAGAAACACTTTGTATAATAAAGGTTATTTTAAGCTCCAAGATATGGATATTATTTGTTAGCTCTATACAATTCAGTGGGACAAAATTACCTGCCTATTAGGCAGTTGTAGTGTTTTGATAAATGCCAAATGTATTTTTCTTAAGTACCAATCGAACCTATCAAGAGACGCGAGGCCAGTCTTCGACCATCGCGTTGCCAAATTGATGTTGGGCATGAGCCACTGCAGACATCACAATACTTAAAACTTCGGAGAAGCATTTAATACTTTTGATATTTATTATTTCTATTAGTGTACAAGTTAATGTGTGCTATATCTTGCTATGGGTACATGTATGTTTTTATAAAAATAAATTGGACTGAGACAAAAGTCAATTCAAAGGTACTTTCGATGTGTAAACTAGGCTTTTGTCCGTAGACTAGCGTAAAGTATAGTTTTACATAAAGTCATTAAATTATAATTTTCAAATCGGTAGTTAAGTCTACATTCTTTATAGCATTATTAGATATGTACTTTTTATATTAAAAATATCGAGTAAATATCTCAAATTAGAAGCTCTTTATTTCTGTTACTGTACAAAACAAAGCAATGTATAAACTTAGCCTACGGCGATCGAGTTCACGAAAGGAACAGAATTGAAAATGCCATCACGACGCAGGAGGCTGCAACCCAAGGTGACTTCCTTTCTCCTATTCGTGCACACTTCCAGAACGTGCCCATCACCCTACAAAAAAGCCAGTTGAAACGACTGCTGTTATCTTTACGAATTTACTGACCCAACTTTGTTGCGGTCCATTATGCTGGGAAATAACGACCGTAAGTATGCACATGTGCAGATGAGCAGCAGCACTACTGTCAGAAGGCTTTGGAAGTTGAAAACTGCGGACTGAAACAAAAATTAAGTATATGAATGTCCTATCTCAATAATGGAACTGAAGTTTTGATTAAAAGTTATGGGACTGTCCCATACGTGAAAGACTTAGAAGCCCTACTTAATTAAAAATGTTAAAATAAATTGAAACCATAACAAATGCATCTAAGGTTATTTATTTATTTGGGATACATACAGGATTACCTCCACTACAGTATCCAGTTTTTCACAAAAAAATAATAGTAAATTAGTAATTAAATAATGAATAAAAGTAATAAGTAATTAAAATGTAATAAGTAATTCTAGATAATACTATAGCCAAAGAGCATATAATGCATTATATGCTCTTTGCTATAGCATTAAATATGTTCATTTATGAATTAAATTTGTAGCAGTTTTAATGATATTTGAGGAAACAGTAAATAAGCCGATATCTAAACAATGAATACTGGACAATCTTGACATCCGACCTGGTGGAGAATTCATTTAGGCCCTGAACACACGGGATTCCGTTTCCCAGATTCGGTATGCGGGATACAGAATCTGAGTCTGTTCAAACACGGCGACTGAATCTCAGACGCGGGCTTTCAGTCACTTGCAGTGCCGTGCTGTTATGGACCTAGCATTGCTGTTCTTTGTTTCTGTCGAATTAGTCTAGAAGTGCTGTATTTAAAGTCAGGGATTGGGCTCTACAAAGCTAATAAACTTTTCATTGTCAAATAATGTACGCTCTATGATCGTTGTATAGTAAGGAACGCCTTGCTTATTCGATTTAAATAGAAGTTGAAGAAAATCTGCTACGCCTATGACATGATATCATATGTTCTGGCTGGCAAAAGTAGGCGAGTCCAGGCCGTGGTACACGTGGACTCATATCCTCTATATGCTCCAATGGTAAATCGGTATCCGAGATACAGAATGTGTCGCCGGCGGCCGATTTTCCTTATCTCTCCATTTCGGCCGCCGGCTACAAATTCTGTATCTCGGATACCGATTTACCATTGGAGCATATAGAGGATATGAGTCCACGTGTACCACGGCCTGGACACGCCTACTTTTGCCAGCCAGAACATATGATATCATATCATAGGCGTAGCAAATTTTCTGCAACTTCTATTTAAATCGAATAAGCAAGGCGTTCCTTACTATACAACGATCATAGAGCGTACATTATTTGACAATGAAAAGTTTATTAGCTTTGTAGAGCCCAATCCCTGACTTTAAATACAGCACTTCTAGACTAATTCGACAGAAACAAAGAACAGCAATGCTAGGTCCATAACAGCACGGCACTGCAAGTGACTGAAGGCCCGCGTCTGAGATTCAGTCGCCGTGTCTGAACAGACTCAGATTCTGTATCCCGCATACCGAATCTGGGAAACGGAATCCCGTGTGTTCAGGGCCTATGTGTTGCATAACATAAAAAACAGATAAACATTTTTTAATTCTCTTGCTGGAATATTCAAGTTTTTTAAGAGATGGTAGCGCAGGACTATAAATGTCATCATTAAGTACAGTATATTAGGTTTGGGCCGTTCCTTTTTGGAACTTTTAGTCTCAGTATTTCTACTGTTTTTGTTTTCTATAATGCTTTGTAAGTTTTAGCTTTTTCTACAATCTCTCTCCATGTTTTTCTGTTCTGTGCTTTTTCTCTTCAATTGTTTACTTCCATTGTTCTCAAGTCCTGTATCACCTCGTTCAACCATCTTGCTCAGGGTCTCCCTCTTTTCCTATTTTCTTTTGGTTCCCATTCATCATCGTTCTTATCATTGTTTTTTCTTTTTCTTATATGTCCAAACCATTGTACTCTTTATGCTTTTATGTTTTTGACAATGTCTTGGTCTTCTACAGTGTGTTTCACTTTACATGGAAGCACCCCTGTATTTTCTTT
Source organism: Agriotes lineatus (assembly GCA_940337035.1). Lineage (NCBI taxonomy): Eukaryota > Metazoa > Arthropoda > Insecta > Coleoptera > Elateridae > Agriotes > Agriotes lineatus. The sequence continues at coordinate 147,720 of CALNHX010000960.1, read as the reverse complement.
GTTTTTGTATGAATCGATTTGAATTTTTTACCAGTTGTACAACTCACCAAGAGGCATCTACTCATGTCCTTGAACGGAAATGACGTTTTTAGCCTGGCCTACTACGATCAAGAACATGGGTCGTATTGTCAATATTTTGCATCGCGTTAGAGTTACAGCAAAAAGTTATTAAGAAAAGTTGTTTAGAATCAAAAGAATACCCCAAATACCGATTTTCGTTTAATAATTCGAATTTTTAATTTTTATCCATAAATTTGTCCAAAGTCCCAATTTTCAACTTTTAATTTGGTACCTATTAAATGTTACCATGGAGAAACAAAATTTTTATTATTGTTGCAAACGTCATTAGGTCTTAATAATGGCTGAATTACGTTTAACTGTAGCTGAGAAAGTAGAAATAATTGGAATGAATGGTGAAAATGCAAGATCCAATAGAGAAGTAGCTAGAATATTTAATGGAAGGCATCCAGGGCGTGCACCTATTTATCCAGGAACTGTTTCAAAAATTAATCAACTTTTTAATTTAACTGGAAATGTTGTTAAGCCCAGACCAAGAAGAATAGTTCGAGAGCATCCCTCGGAGGAAATGATTTTGGCGGTTTATGACGCTAATCCTCCTGAGATATGGCATTAAATGTAACTATTGCACTATCGAAAATTTTCCGCTGCTTGCATCTTCAGAAACTAAGTGCCAGGACAAATAGGTGCACGCCCTGGATGCCTTCCATTAAATATTCTAGCTACTTCTCTATTGGATCTTGCATTTTCACCATTCATTCCAATTATTTCTACTTTCTCAGCTACAGTTAAACGTAATTCAGCCATTACTAAGACCTAATGACGTTTGCAACAATAATAAAAATGTTGTTTCTCCATGGCACCATTTAATACCAAATTAAAAGTTGAAAATTGGGGACTTTGACAAATTTATGGATAAAAATTAAAAATTCGAATTATTAAACGAAAATCGGTATTTGGGGTATTCTTTTGATTCTAAACAACTTTTCTTAATAACTTTTTGCTGTAACTCTAACGCGATGCAAAATATTAACAATACGACCCACGTTCTTGATCGTAGTAGGCAAGGCTAAAAACGTCATTTGCGCTCAAGGACATGAATAGATGCCTCTTGGTGAGTTGTATAACTGGTAAAAAATTCAAATCGATTTATACAAAAACAAAGAAAATACAGGGGTGCTTCCATGTAAAGTGAAAACACACTGTATATATTTTCAGGATTTCAAAATTCATTATTAGAGGTTTATATTCATTGTCGTTTACTTTTTTTTGGTCTCATTATTGCTCTTAGTATTTTATGTTCAAATATTCCCAGTTGGTTCTCGTCTTTTCTCCTGATACTTCTTGTTTCTGTTGCATATGTCACAATCGGCTTTATTAATGTATTGTAAATTTTTAACTTTGTGTAGTACCCATATTTTTCTTCAATAGTTTTCTATCCTCATTGTAATTGAGCTTTTATTTCTTCATTGTTGTTTATTTGTGTGCTTAAATAGCAGAAGTTGTTTACTTCTTCTAAATTGTAGTTGGCTAATGGTATTTTTTGTTGCATGGTTGTTTTATTGCCTTTGGTTGTTAAATATTTTGTTTTTCTTGATTTATTTGTAATCCGGCTTTCTTTGCTGCACTATCTAGTTGAATAAAAGCTTTTTCGAGTTCTGATTATAATAGCAATATCATCAGCATATGCTATGATTTGTGTCATCTTTGTGTTTAATGTTCCGATGCCTTCAATTTTTCTTATGCTTTCCAGTACAATATTATATATATATGCCATACTGATAAAAGTATTATCAGAATTGGCCTCGACATTGTCTATTACTATTGATGAATTATTTAATCTCCCTGTGTGGTACTCAACACATATTCAGAATGAATCTGGAATTTTAAAGAGCCGAAGTTGTTTAGTTGATAATTTGATGTACCTAGTATGAAAAAATAGAGTGCAGGAACCACTACACTGAATCCCTGGGGATTTTTTACGTATTGCAAAAGTACGTGTATTGCACGATGTCATTGTAATGATCAACAAGGTAGTTTTATTTTTATTGTTTTAGTGTAGTGGCTTTATGCAGACATAGTTTAGAAATTTGTTGCACTACTAGAAGAAATCCAGGTTTCATCCAAGAACACGAATTGATAATTTTTGTTACCACTCAATGCGATTGACACCGAATGTTTGGCAAAACTAATTATTTGCAATACTCAAAACTTTTAGTTATTACCAGTCATTAATTGCCTCGTATTATTGGTCTATGTTTAACTTTCAGCAACACAATATTGTAATGAGGTAATAACAAAACATTTCGTTAATTGTAAATTTTAAGAATTTAAAACCAACGGCCTTTCTGTACAATTATAGTACCAGAACTGCAACTGATATTCATCTAGTTCAACACAAAATAAAAGTAACATACCACACAAAGCTGCAGTATAACAAATTACCAGTGGAAATTAAGACCAACAGTAATATGAAAACCTTTAAAGCAATGGTAAGACACAATGTAGTTATAAAAAGTGAAGACTGATGGGCAGTATATGCATTTAACGGTATGTACCTTATAATTATATCCGAAGGTATGTACAATTTATAGCATTAATTAAGAGTACAAATCTGTATCTTAGAGCCAACAGGGGTTAAGCCCAATTTTTTGTTTTTTTTAATTTTTGGCTAAAGTCCTATAACGTTTCTTGCTCTTTTTAATGGTTATAATGGATTAAGTCCTAAATGCATACTTTCCAGTATATTCAGTTGTACAAAGGATTAAGTCACTTTTTGGATCCGAACTACAATGACTCAAGTGACTTAAACTGTATGTAAATAATTTTATAAGGGGTTAAGTCCCACTTAACTCTTTGATCTTACAATTCACGACTCTACAGTAAACCAAACATACTGCATGATGTGGGATGAAACGATTGGCGGAAGAGGAGGGAACGAAATTGCCTCGACAATTTTGAGGTGGTTAACCACTACAAGCTTGGATCCTTAGATCGAAGAACTGACGGTCTGGTCAGACAATTATCCGTCCCAAAATCGAAATTTGCTGATGGAGATGTGCTATTTCCACATTTTTACTATTTGCCCTACTCTTAAAGTTGTAAATCATAAATATTTGCTAAGAGGGCATACCCATTTAGAAGCTGATACTGATCACGTGATAATTGAAAAAGAGCTAAAAAAGATCACCGCTTTTCAAATTGCAACCCCATGGGACTGGCAGCAGCTTGTTCGAATGGCCTCGAGAAAGTTTACCGTCATAAGTATGGAAACTGAAGACTTTTTGGACATGAAAACATTATACAGTGACAAAAATTCCCCTTTCATAAAAATCAAGTCAATCTGAAAGTGGTAACGTGTTACGTATTTCAGAGGCTGTAGCTATATCTACAGGTCCGTCGAGAAAAAACCTGGATTTTTATTTTATAAGACCACATTTTCTCAAGCTGATTTTGAAGAGGTAAGTTTTAATCGCAGGACAATTAAGGACTTACAGTTAAATATACCCACTATTATCAGGAAATCGTTCAAACCAATTAACACCAAGAAATTTAATTATTTACAAAATTTGTTGCAGTCGGTGCCTAAACGGTTCCATCACTTTTATAATGAAATAAAACATGAAAATACATCAAATGATGATTAAGTGTACTTTGTATCTTTAGTTTAGAATTCAAGTTTTCATTAAGAATAAAATTATTAAAAAGTAATAGCGTTTTATTTAATTTTAGCATTAATATAAATTAATAATTACAGAAGTTAAGTCCACTTAAGAGCATGGGCGTAGCCAGGGAGGGGCAGGGGTGGGCAGTTGCCCACTCCTAAACATTTATAAAGAGCAAAAGGCAGTTGATTTGTAATCATTATTGCAATTCACATTCTACATTTCAAAAAAAAGAAGCTACGATCTGTAGCAGATTTGCGGAAACTGATGATATTTCAACTTATAATTCTTGTAAAAAATTAAAAACACTATAATAAAAATAATAGTAGTTGATTGTGTAATTAAATTTATGCCCCCCTCTAACTGGAATCCTGGCTACGCCTTTGCTTAAGAATATAAATTCAAGAAATACACGAATTGAGTTAAGTCCAGTTTTTTGACTAAAAGCCTTTAAAAAATGAAATCAACTTAAAGTATAGTTGCAACCGATTTTGGGTATAGCTTAATCAATTAGGTCAAAGTTAACTAAAGATATTTCAGATTATACAATCAATTAAAGTGGACGTAATTGTTTAGAGCGCTCTCCTGTACAATTTAGGTTTTGTGGCTTAACTCCTGTTGGCTCTAAGGTACTGAAATATTATGGGACCCTGTATAAAATTAGGTACATTGTTTTGTAGGGTCTGATTATCTATATGTACAAGGAAAGTCTTCTAAATAAAAAAATCCATATACTCATAAAATTAAGTACGTATAGAAAGTAAGAGACCTGCTGCAAATATTTAACTAAATTCTGTAAATTGAATTTCATAAATTTAAGATTATTGTATATTACAGTAGGCTATACGAGATGTAACTAAGGATACAATAATTTGTAATCTGAAGAAATAATAATAGTGAACAGCCAATTTTTAAGTATGTGATAATTGAGGTTAGGTATATTTGGAGCATCTGTGTTGATCAAAACGAATCTAACCACATAGATTACTTACCATTTTTTTGTGTGAATTAAAGTTACGCACACCCAAAATTCGAAAATTTTCAAAACGCCGGTACCAATATCTGACGCAGTTTTAAAATTTGACAGATCGTTTCACATTTCACATTTTGCCGTTGGCAGCCGTGCAGCGCCGCCGTGGTTTCCGGTAGCGTTAGTTCCTTTCCGGCGCTTGCTGTTGGCAGGCTTCTTGCGAATATTTGTCAGAACGTGTTCTCGTAATATGGCCACAAACAATTATTTTGGGTTCACACACGGCGGAACACAGTACAGGTGAGTTGCACAGGCCTTTTCCCTTAAAATCAGCAGACCCTTTGCGCGTAAATGTACGCCGATCGCTCACAGAGTATCCAAGCCACGCTAATTGCATTAGCGAAGCCGGTGACCTTGGGCAAATGGCGCCGGCATTTTGGTGGATCAATAACTCCCGCGGCCCCCTAGGCGTAATCTTTTTTTGTCCGGCGAAATTTCGCCTTTCCAGCTTCGCTTCGCGCGTCTCGAGTTGCTAAACAGGCCCCGCTTTATTCCTTCGACTCCATCACGCGCGTAGGGCTTCCGCGTCACCACCTTATCGCTCTAGCATCGGCTCGCCCTCCAAGTTGATTCCAATTCGGTCATCAGTGCATTAATTGCGTCTTCTTGTGCTCTAGCGCTGCGGCTGCCACAGGGGCAGCATACCAAGCGGGTCAGGCAGGTTATGCAGTAACCTCGCCCGCGACTGCTGCTGCTGCGGCCACCTACGGCACACAGAGGGCTGCGGGCTACGACACGGCCTATCAGGCGGCTGCCACACCAGGTACGTATGCTGCGGTGGGCACGGGGGCCGCACCTGCCTACGAATACGGATACGGACGGGCTGCTGCCACCACTGGGTACCCCGAGGCGGGTAAGACATACTACCAGCAGGCCGCCACTGGACAGACAGCCGCTGCTGCGGCTACGTACACAGCCGGTTACGACCAGACGGGCGCTGCCAAGCCTGCAACCTACGCCACCACGTACACCCAGCGGGCAGCAACTACAGTGCAACCCCAGACACAGGCAGTGAGTAGATTTTGGTGCAGTTTGGAATTAGGTTTAGGTTTACCTTTGCAGATTTGTTCATTAATTTGTTAATATGTATTTGTCTCTTCGACTACCTTCGAAAAATCTGGTGTGATACACGCACACAGCTTTCTTTTACTGTAATCTTATAATTACTAAAAAGTTTGTGTTTAGCTTTCCTACTACATTATACCATTGTGTCAGGCCATGTTCCTACATGGAATGAAGTGCCCGAGCTTTACTACATTATACAGGGTGTTGAAAAAATACGTTTGGATATTTTACCCACTTATAGATCTCATTAATATAAACAAAAAATCCTAATAAATATGGGTGGTCTGAAAACGCTTCGTTTCCGAGACAAGCTGTTAAAAAAATCCATTTTTTATTGTTACCTAAAAAACGCTTCTGGCGATTTTAATGGAACTTTTTACAGTTTGTGTATAACTTTATGAGGTATCTTTTGGACCGATTACAGTTAATCCAGTAATTCCAGGGACATGTCAATTAGTTTTTTTCACAAAAAAATTATAGCCAGTAGATTTTTTGGCAATTTTCATATTTTTCTACCGGGTGATTATAAATGCTTTTCCATCAAGTTTCCTTTGAAATATTTGTTGTATGATTAATATGTTGGTGGCACTGTAAGGCTATGTCACATTCGAGGTTAGCAGGTTAGGTTTTGCATCAGTCTGTGACAAAACTGATGCAAAACCTAACCTGCTAACCTTGGATAGATAGTTTTTTAGCCATTTAAGGACTGTTCCCTACTCTACATACCCCACATACAGTCTTTATCTTTTTTCAACATGACTCTGCGCAGGCTGTCCATACATTTTTGTAAGTGTAGTTAGAAATTTTCTTAAAAACCAGGTTTTGACGTTGGTTGCAAATGAAGTTAGCAAGAGCAGACGTAAAAATTTTTGCTTATTTTAAAAAATTTGTCATTAATTTTATTAAAGCAACAATGAATCGCTTGCTCTAATAATTTAATGGAACTTAGTCAAAAGTTATATTGTTTTTATTGATGTCCATCATGTTTTAGAGCAGTGTTTCTCAAACTATTTAATGTGGCGGACTGGTATTATTTATAAAGGGTGTTTATTAGAATTTGAGGTCTAGTCAGCTTTGGAATTGATGAAGTCATGTCGTGCATTAAATCATATGGCTGATAACTGACACTGGTGGCACTGTAAGTCTATGTCAAATTCGAAGTTAGCAGGTTAGGTTTTGCGACAGTTTGTGTCAAAACTGATGCAAAACCTAACCTGCTAACCCTGAATTTGACATAGACTTACAGTGCCACCAGTGTCAGTTATCAGCCATATGATTTAATGCACGACATGACTTCATCAGTTCCAAAGTCGACTAGACCACAAATTTGAATGAACACTCATTACGAATGTATGATGGACCGATACATTTATTAATGAATGAAACAATATCCAAACATACGTATTTTGTTCATAAACTTATAAAAAAAAAGTAAATATAAACATAAACACTTCAACCAGCTTCGTACAATGCTGCCGTAATGTGATAAATGGGCTTGCTTATTCTTGGTCCATTTCTTTATCCGTTGTTCAATTGATGTCGGCACCACGCAAAATTGGGTATGAATCTTCATACTATTTCTATATTTTGGCATGGTAGACTAATAACACAATCGAGTTGATTGTCAAAATCACCAATCGACTTCGCAAACCGGCAACATCTTGCTCACAGACCACCACTTTGTGAAACATGGTTTTAGAGTACTTTACAGTACAGTACACTAATTTAATTCTGTATCTTAAGTTGCTTACTGCGTAACGAATCTATACATTATTTGGATTTTGTTTTCTTGGTAAGCATATATTATATTCTCGGAGTTTTTCTCAGAATGTAGTTTGATAGTGACTTATTCTGTTAACGCTCTGTACATTTTTGATATTAATGTAATTCTTTAGTGTTTTTTAACCTCTGGGTGGTTATATTTTTGCTTTTAACACATTTCTGTTATATTTTTTACTTCCTTTTACTACTATAAAGGAAGTATTGGATTCACCCCAAAAATTCGAAATTGAGTTTTCAACAGATCTTCACGTTTTAGAGTCCCCTGATCCCAAAAAACATATTTTTTTTCATTGGTCTGTCTGTCTGTCTGTCTGTCTGTGTGTCTGTCTGTGAACAGAATATCTCAAAAACGAAAAGAGGTATGGCGTTGAAACTTCATATATAAGTTTTGTGTACTATGTAGATGAGACAGCAAGCTTTTGAAGAAAATCGCATAACCGGAAGTAGGTGTTTACTCTTGTGATTTTTCAGTTTTTTTTGATTTTTTCAAAAACGGCTCTAACGATTTTTTTTAAACTTTACATTTTTATTTCATTTTTAATGTGTATTGATGTGACATAGGTGATTTTCCAGTTGAATACTTCTAAAGTGGGTTTCTTTTGTTTTTTTTTCTAATTTTTTTATTAACTCCTATTTTAAATAAAACACCCGGTATATTATTACATTTTCGAATTCATCTTAAAATTCTAGAGAAAATTTGTCTGTTCAACTAACGCTCTATTTTGTACCGTTTTTGTAGAATTTGTAATTTTTGAAAATGTTTGACAAATTTTTAAAAATTAAAAATGAAATTTTTGACTATTTACAAGATCACTGTAAAAGGAAGTTGTGTGAGTGTATCACACCAGATTTTTATGTTTGTAATACTGTTAATTCAAAAGGGGAATTTTAGTTTGACAAACATTAATTATCAGATTGGACTGTTATAAATATGTGATGAAATTTATTTTAACATTTTATACTGTCCAGAGTGGCTAATGTGGCTCTGATATCATAAAACCCGAACAGCTGTTATCATTTTGGCTGCAAAGGTTTTCTAGAAATGTTGGCGTGTGAGCATGCCACTAACAGTTTAAACAAGTAAAAATCTGTTTAAGGAAACGCAGTTGCTGATACGCGATTTAATAATCCAATCTGGTTGTAACTTCCCACTAACATGCTGCGAATAGAATTTGTCAATAACTATTCATTATTGCATCTATTCAGAGAAAGTGAAGAAATTGAATATGAGTTTGTACTGTTAAAACCGTTTGGCAGTATAAACCAGTTTCTTATCCATGAGTGTAGGTCACAGTCAGGGTCGGCCAATAGACGTTGGAAATCTTATATAAGAATTTTTTCCATGCCTGCAAACTGAGATTTGTGTAAAATGGAAAACCAGAGCTCCAAGGAACGGTGTAATTAGTACAGCCCTTTTGACAAAATGTTTTAATTTCTGATTTTGCACAATGGAAACGTTCAATTTGAATTTAAATTAAATTCTAGTCAGGTTCAGGAACGAGTTCTTTAAATTGCTCGCGTTTCCAGAACATTTTTACTTTTGTGATGCTTTTGATTTTTGTCTTTTAGTGGGTCATTCCATTTACAAATAATCAATTATCTGTAAAAAAATCCAGATTTATGGAAGTATAATTTCTTACAGCCTCTGGCTTCTTTCATTAGTGGCAAATACATCAACTTTTTAATTCTTCAATTATTTTGTTAAGTGAGCGCAAGTTAGTTAAAGTTTAATTTAAAAATATATATATCAAGTTGTGACTACGTTACTTAAGTCGCTGGAATATCCTGATTGTGGTGGTTTTGATTATTGTAATCTTTTTCTAGGAAGCACTAACCACAGGAATTCCATATACTTTCATTTTTACAATTTAATCGATTTATTGTTTTCCTCATTAACAAATAAATTAATAATGAATAATCTGCGACGTACTCAGTTTGCTTTGAGCAAAATGGTGTAAAAATTGCTTGTTTTAATGTATGTTTTTAATCATAGAATAATGAAAATCAAACCATCGATTGAAGAAAATTAAAATTAATTGTGGAAACAGTGATTTGATTGATATTGCATTTCTGCAATTATGAGGTTAGGATCAATTTGATACAGAATATTTTGGAGCTTTTAAAATTGCGCAGACGTAACAAGGGAGCATTTTCGAGTAGGCATGATTTATGGTTGAAGATGTTAAAATGCTCGCCGTGGCTAAGAATCATATGGCAACTGTAACTTTTCTGGAAGTTTCTAGAAGCCGTTTTCACATTGCCTCAATTTTTTAAATTAAAATGCAGCAGAATTTTTAAAGTGCGTTAAATATAGCGAGTACTGCACGGTTCATTAACGAATTTTGGCTGCTTGCCCTATATTGGCTTATTTTAGATTTCACACCTTTTAAACCACGTCCAGTGGTTTATCCAGATCCTAGACAATATCAACGACCAGCATAAATCAAGTTAAATGGAATATTTTGGCGTATTTCCACCGTTAGTGGCAATGATACGCAATGGTCTGAGCAGAGCATCATGAATATTGTTCAGACTAAACAAGTTTGTTACAACGCGACGTGGTGAGTGTGAAACAGTTGTGGCTTGTCTTACGTTTGTAAAGCTTATTTGTAAATATTTATTGAAACTCTTGTCATTATTGAAAGACTGGGCGTAAATATGAATCTATGAGCCATATAGTATTGCTCGTCCCAGAATAAATTAGAAAATTGTGCCAGCGCTGCTTATTTCAATAGCAAAATTTGCAGATGTTCTATTTTTGATAGAAGATATTAATCTCTAGATTTTTAAGAAGGTATAATCACAGAATAGTAGCCGATTTCAGCTATGGCGGCCACATTGAAAGAGAGTAGATTCAAAAAATTACATATGATTCCACACCACCGACCACCTTTTAATGCACTCATGTTCAAATAAATCACATTTTTCTACTAATTTGTAATAAAAGACGATCGCAAATCGCTCAAATTGCATTAAAACCATTGCATGAAAACACAAATCTACTCGCTGGCAACAAGGCTATGCGCTGATTTTTAGACACCTGCCAAATAGAGAATATAGCTGTTTATTCTGTGGTATAATGCTCGGTTGTTATTTTGATGTTCCATTATTTAGAATAAATTAAGAATAAACGCAGGTGCCTGTTGTACTTACTCATTGGGAAATGCACTTTATAGGACTTGCAGGCATTCAAGCCTTGCCTGTAGCGTCGACCTGAAATTTGCCTACACGTTCTTTAAAAATGGTCTTTCCAGACTTGTTCGTAAACTACAATTAAAGAATCTTGTTTCTATTTCATAATTTCTACATTGAAAGCTGTGTAATCAAGATGATTATTTCGTGTTTTGTGAAAATTTTTATTAGTTGACTTGGTCATGTTTGTGCACCTATTTTTTCTTGTAAGGTAATTGTATATTATTCTGTAACTAAAATTTGAGGTTAGCAGGTTATGTTTTGCGTCAGTTTGTGTCAAAACTGACACAAAACCTAACCTGCTAACCTCGAATTTGACATAGACTGACAGTCTTACCAATTTCAAGTAAAATTTTAGATTGCATTATGGGAAATTCAAAGCATACTAGATGTAATTCATTTTAAGACACCCAGTAGTATGACACGAATTTCAACAAAATAATGTTGACTATTCAATTCACCTGTCATCTGTCAAAAAGTAACCAATGAAAATCCAGAATTCTGACGTTTCTTGACCAATCAAAAAAATATCAGTGGATATATCTTCCTAGAAGGTATTCAAGTGACTATTTTAAACAAATGTGATTTTTATTAAAAAAAAGTCAATATTAGTGTTCTGTTACTATAGAAGTTGCGTAGTTTGTTGCTAGATTTACTGAAAACTAATTTGAAAAAGTAGTTTGGTTCATTAAATAGTCAAGGGTAATACCACAAGTAGTGGATATATTTTTGACAAATATTTTGCCGTTGCCATGTAAATTATTGCGTTTAAATTTCACGAAACAAAATCATATCAAAAATGTCACGAGCCGAAGGCGAGTGACATTTAAATGTGATTTTGTTGAGTGAAATTTGCAATAATTTTTATGGAAATGGCAAAATATTTTTAAAAAATATATCCACTTCGAGTGGTATTTGGGACGACTATTTAACAATATTAATACATAACGATTAACTTTATTGAAAAATAATCCAACAATTAATATTCATCCTCAATTAAATTCAGCGGAATACTTCCAAAATACAACATTTTAAAATTTTTATCGCAAGCCAAACTTTGTTCACACAGTTTGTTGGTGTTTAGTTTTACGTAACCTAGCGATATCACGAAGGACAGAACATCGTTGCTAAGCGATATTTCGCAACAAGGCTATTTATTTCTTGAGTAGCTACATTGTTTTGTGAATATTTTGCATGGTGCCCAATATTCAGTGATATACTGCTGTTATTGGTTGAAAAAAGCAAATGTTTGCAATATGATTGGCTTATATGTTATAGTGTTGAATAGTCAAGGGTAATACCACAAGCAGTGGATATATTTTTGACAAATATTTTGTCGTTTCCATGTAAATTATTGCGTTTAAATTTCACGATACAAAATCAAATCAAAAATGTCACGAGCCGAAGGCGAGTGACATTTAAATGTGATTTTGTTGAGTGAAATTTGCAATAATTTCTATGGAAATGGCAAAATATTTAAAAAATATATATCCACTTCGAGTGGTATTTGGGACGACTATTTAACAATATTAATACATAACGATTAACTTTATTGAAAAATAATTCAACAAGTAATATAACTATTCATTCTCAATTAAATTCAGCGGAATACTTCCAAAACACAGCATTTTAAAATTTTTAAAACAAGCCACACAGTTTGTTGGGGTTTAGTGTTACGTAACCTAGCGATATCACTAAGGACAGAACATCGTTGCTAAGCGATACTTCGCAACAAGGCTATTTATTTTTTGAGTACGTACATTGTTTTGTGAATATTTTGCATGGTGCCCAATATTCAGTGATATACTGCTGTTATTGGTTGAAAAAAGCAAATGTCTGCAATGTGATTGGCTTATATGTTATAGTGTTGAATAGTCCCTTGAATACCATTCTTAGTCAAAGTTAAGTAGATTATTTTTGCGGTGGTATCACTACTCATCTCCATTGCGCTTGGGATTAGGACTCGTGCTATCGCACTCGTCCTAATCGTACCAAAGCGCAATGGACATTCGTGATACCACCACAAAAATAGTCGACATAACTTTGACTACTCATGGTATTATAAGTGACTATTCAATTCACCTGTCATCTGTCAAAAAGTGACCAATGAAAATCCAGAATTCTGACGTTTCTTGACCAATCAAACAAATATCAGTGGATATATCTTCCTAGAAGGTATTCAAGTGACTATTTTTAACAAATGCGGTTTTTATTAGCAAAAGTCAATATTAGTGTTCTGTTACTATAGAAATTGCGTAGTTTGTTGCTAGATTTACTGAGAACTAATTTGAAAAAGTAGTTTGGTTCATTAAATAGTCCCTCGAATACCATTCTTAGTCAAAGTTAAGTAGATTATTTTTGCGGTGGTATCACTACTCATGTCCATTGCGCTTGGGATTAGGACTCGTGCTAGCGCACTCGTCCTAATCGTACCAAAGCGCAATGGACATTCGTGACACCACCGCAAAAATAGTCGACATAACTTTGACTACTCATGGTATTATAAGTGAATAAATATGTTGATTGCAAACAGATTTGATCAGAAAGTAGCAAATAGTAAACACAGGTAATTTTATTTGTATGAGTCTTACAAATTGATAATCAACATAGCCACTTGATGTATTGTTTACTATGTCAAAGGTAATGTTATCTTGTGTCGCTTTTATATTTACATTTCTATATTGTGCTATTCGACAATAAATAGTATTTTGCCTTTGCCTTCTTTGGTTGGATTATTTGAATTGAGTGAATTGAACAATAGCCATTGCATTGACGTAATTTTTGTGACAGTAGCCTAGGATACGAGTAGCATTAACTGTGTCAATTCATAATTATTCATGTTTAAGTTATGCTAACGTAAGTTGATTAAGTTTTATTCTTATAAAAGAACTGTGGTAGTAAATTTTGCTAAGCGAAGGTCATGACGAACCAAAGAAATCATAGCAATATCCAGGCTGTCTATTTTATCATGTAACAACTCAGTAGGCGACACATTTAACAAGCTCACAATTTTCACTGAAAACTGTCAATTTTAAAAATAAATTTCAAAATTTTGGAGAGTAGGTGGTTGGATTCCGCATGCCCAAACCTTGTCCACAGCAAATAAACAAAGAAAATTAAGAGCTTTCAGAGCTTTCTGTAAAAATAGTGAGCCTGTGTTGCCTCTCTAGATGTTACACAAAAAATAGACAGCTTGTATACATCCATATTAACTAAATAAAATCACACATAATCAATCTCCGCTTCAGTGTTTTGATTAAAACATTAGCCCTAAAGATGCTGCGCTAGAAATCTATATTGTCTTAATGTACACATAGTATGTGACTAAAATAATAGACATACCTATTACTAAAAAGCTCTGCCCTAAAGCAGAATTATCATTTGTACGAAAATAACTTTTGCTATTCTTCTTATTAGTTGTATTGACTGTATAATTATTTTTGTATTATTGTTGCTGTAAATGCGCGTTTAACTAAAAAAAATGTATCCTGTTAGCACCTGTAAAAATGTATGTTGGTATATCACATCAGTCTTAGTACTAAATACTCTTTATTTTGCTTATACAATAGGAATATATGATACACAAATATTTGTTACTTTAAGGTCAATATTGGGACATCCGTACACCATATTTGGCTCATGGAGTCATTCCTATATTACAAATTAAATGTAAGATGAGGTATGATGTAGGTATGATTTATGAACGTGCATATGAAGACATCAGATGACTCATATGTGACTCCGTACAGTGAGGTGTTCATTTTAATGCATGTGGTGGTCATCTTATTTTTATTATATTGATTGCGCAAATAAGTAATAAAATAAAGGACACGTTAACTCTTAAGAAAAAAGGCTTTTGCCTCTTTTTTTCTTCAGTGTGGAGGAGTATTCACAGCACACGGGAAGTGCAACGAAGGTAATGGCATGCGACTTGCATTACACTCCCCCACAATCAGGCACACACCACATTCAATAACCTTAAATCTAACTTAAAGCTATCTTAAATAATGAGTTCAAATCCATTGTCGGTCGGAATAATTCTCGGCCAGGGTCAGATTTGAACCCATGCCTACCTGATTGCTAAGCAGGCTGCTTACCCACTCAACGATTCAGGCAGTATTGTAGTATTATGTATTTTCAAAAATACAAATTTCATATAAACAGTATTACAATTTTGTAACATATTGCTATGACTATTAACAGGAAGGTGTACTTTACAGCATAGTGGAGCTTCAGCATCCTGAAAAGTTATAGATAAAATTAGTAAAGCTTGGAGAAGTCACAACTCTTCGGTTATAGAAATATAATTATTTAAGCATTAGAATAGTTCAATTTGAAGTTATTCCGTTAGTTAAGAAACTATAAATTATGGGGATTAAATATCGACGTACTCTTATCAGCTTACTTGTTGCAACGTGAAAGTTTAAATCTGCATATTTCACGATTTCCACTCAATATGCCCTCTTCGTCTTATCTATCTATTCTAAAAACTTTATCTAGACGGGGTCTAATGCTTGGATTTATTGTATTTGGAAATAATTTAGTTACATGAGTTCTATTTTGAAATTCAGGCAGCGGTCAGTGTTTAGTAAAAAAGAACTTATTATAACCGTAGCTCGTATAATTCCGGATTATATATCTACTTCTTCAGGATGTGACTATAAGCTATAATTATTATGACGATTCATACAAAATTGATTTAACAGGAAAAAACTCGTAAACAGATGCTGCACATTTCCATTATTTGTTCGGAAAATTACATTCTTGTATCAAAATCATTTTCAGGCAGGTTTTGAGAAGCGTTACTTTATAAAGATAAACATATTCTTAAAGCGGCTTAGGAGAGCTCATGCATTTCTCTAGCGAGCGAGGTGAATTTTTCTTTAATGCCTTGAAAAAATATTGTGGCAACTGTAGATACACCACCACCATGACAATTTCGGAAGCGGATTATTTCTGTAAGTGTCTTATCTGTTAATCTATTACTTGTGACCTGCGACGACTATTTATAACCGAGTTAGCTCAATACGTCTTTACGTTTGTTGCAGATTAACCAAATTAAAGAATTTTAACTGAAATGTTTTGGTGCGACTGATATGTTGTAATTAATTGTAGTTAAGATGTTTGGAACGAATACAATTAACTATTTATACATCAAGTAATCAAATTAAACGAAAAGCGGGTTAATATGAATTTGTTTGATAGAAGTAACTCAAGCATATGTTTCCAGGTTAAATATCATTTTAAAAATTTTAAACTTATCTGTTTATACGTAATTGTTCAAAAATGTAAGTATATAATTTGCATATATTATACAAAAACTAATAATTACAATTTAATTTAGACATTTTTGAACAAATTACCGCAAAATAGTCTGTGAGTAATAGATAGCTATTTTAGGTAAAAGCAAAAAGTTTCTGGACTTTAATAATTGTAAACAAGTATTTATTCGATATCATCAGTTGAAACTGGTCTTTGATCAAAGTTAGAAAAAAATAACGGTTTTCGAGGGCTATACTCTATCGAGGAGTTATTTTTCCATCAGGTAAGCACTGATCACCTTTCCGAAAGCTTAGATCGTGATCTGCCAATATCCTTTCCGGGATATACATTAATGGGAACTTGAATCACAGTCAAAAATTAATACTTGATTAGAGAAATATGTATAAAAAACAAGAGCTTCTCAAAGTTGCTAAATAAAGGTAACTGGAATATTTTGGCCAGATAGTAAAAAATGACAAATACTAACTACTGCAACTGGTAATTAAAAAAAAGCTAAAAGAAAATGAGTAGAAGAAGAAGTCCTACGTTAAAGAGTTTAAGACGATAGCCTAAAATTACAATGACTAAACTCTTTGAAAGAGTATTTAATAAAATTAGTTAGGTCAAATTGGTAGTTAACATGGGTTGGTATGCCACAACAAAGTAGAAGAAGAATTATTCTGTTGATTTAAATTTTACACATTTTTCTTACAGTAGACCCTGTATTGGCTCTCAGGCTATAGTTTGCTATAGTATAAAATATCAAAGGGCTCAGCTTCGGTAGAATTTTTGTATTTTTATTTGCATTATTTTAATTTCTCATACACGTTTGTGGAAAAATTGAAGATGATGACTGCGCCCAAAAGCTATAATTAAAAAACTATGTTGAAAGACTGCATATAAATGACACTATTCTGAAATTGAATTATTCCAATTTTCAAATCTATACCTTTACACCGTTTTGAAAAGAGCTGTGATACTTTTCTCCGTCAGTATAATAGTGCTTACCTTTCATAATTTCGTTTTTCTTCTTCGACATGTTCTAGATTTTCTTTTAAAATATATAGTTTTATTCCTACACACGTGTTTTTGATTAGTGTTTTGTAATTTACTAGATCCATATCAAAGGGGTATGTTTGTCTATCTATATCATCTATCTGGTTCCACAAACGGTCAATCTTTTCATGTACTATATTCCATTCCTTTGTTGAGAAGAACGACAGTACGGTTATAAACTTTTCAATCTTTTGATAGGCCTTTACTGCTCTGGAATAGAACAAATTTAATCTCACAAATGATAGATGTAATGCAATTACCTTGTTTTTTTACCAGTAATGAGTAAGTATAGATCTGTTAAATAGCCAGGTATGGTATGTAAAAATATTCGCAGGAAATTAAACCACATAACGCTGTTAGTTAGAATTAGAACAGTCGCCCAGAAAACTGTCTTTATGGGATATTCATAATTTATAGAGAAATCCTTAAACGTTTTCCAATCTAAGGTTCTTTCGAGTCCTCCCGAGTAGTTATATACAGGAATATCCTGCTTTGGTTGGTTTTCGTGGCTTTGCCTTGAATACATAATTTTGCATTAAATATTTTGACATCTGTATATTTCTAAATAAGTGGCGATTGTTATAAGAACACGAGAGTTCCTTCCTAAGAAGGGTGGATTGCTGCTTACCATTTTTTATTTATTTCCCAAGCGGTACATATGAGTGCGTTAACAGAGTAATCTATAGGAACTATGTCAAATTTCTTTTCAGGATTGCAATGGAATACACGTAGAAGTCCAAGTCCACTAGCTAACATTATTCCAATTGGTCCATATACGTTTGAAGTCCATCCAGGTATAGGATCGTAGTACGTCGACAACACTAAAACGATTCCACATTCCACACAAACTGTATCAGATTACATGATGAATGAGAATTTTATTACCTTCACCGTTTTATAAAAACGGGAAAAAAGATTTTATAACGATCAATTAAAATTCATATATCATGTAAGTAAATTGAAAGAAATAATGCGGTTTATATTTTGAAATAGAGTTTTAAAACACCTATCTTAAAAGATGTATAAAAAAAAATTTGTGATGATATTAGATATTTCAATATTTTGTACAAATTTTAATAAAACTATAGTAGAATGTGTTACAAGTTAAGAAATGTGAGAACTTTCCTACGAATGTAACCGCTTAATTTGCTATGGAACGCAGCAAAGTGAGTGGATTAATTTTAAACAAGCATGGAAAAACAAATGTTCCAACATGTTGCACATGCTGTTTTTTCTACCACTATCCATTCAAAAGAAAATTATGTTAGCTTATTTTTCTGACGTCTATACTATTAATTATAATTTACGGGAACCTAAAGGTGATTTTCCTCACTAGTGAAGAAACAGACTAGGCGAAGCCGAGTCAAGAAATCATTCGACACTACAGGTGCAAACCAGCTTTATAGTTTGGCAAATAGTGATCATTCGTAACCACGACTAGAGTATTCAATACTTTCATGTATACTGAGCCAGCAAGGTGAGCAAACAGGGCAAATAAGTACAAAAATAATAAGGCATACAATACGTCATATTTAGGTTTAGCGTTTCGACTGAAGGGGATAACCATCGTATCGTTACAGATCTGATGCCCAACGTGGTGGTTAAATAAGGGTAATTATTTCCTAAAAATATTGTTATAATATAAGGAAACAGTTCAGAAAAAATCACGATTCAGGTCGAGAAGGATACCGCGGATCTCGGCGACTTAAAACATGCAAACGATGCGAATTGTTCTTCAGAAAAGGAAACGAGTTTAAAGCTTAGAGCATATATGCTTTAAGGTTTAAAGTTAGACTAATAACTTTGATAAGGAAATTGATGGATTTGTACAGAAATGTATTCGCGCAAATGAATAAAAAGTAGACAACCATATGCGAACAAAAAAATAAAATAGTAGATAAACCTTGCACAAACTTAAAGAATCAGTTAGACAATCAAATCCTGTAGTTATCTGATAGCTCCGACAAACAATTAGAAGGAGTTACTGATAGATTAATTACGAAAGTAAATAATATCGGAGTGAAACAACAAGGCTCTCCGCAAAAAAGAGAATTGCGTGTTGAAATGGCAAAAAAATAGTAGATATTGGAGACGAGTACATGAACGTATTGGAAACAGTAGTTAAATGTGGGGACAGCCACAATTTTACCTCAAATATTAAAAAATCTCAAACGATAATGGATTGGGTGTTGAACCTTGTCTAGCCATATTGGTTGACTGGATTAAAATTGGCTCATAAGAAGTGAATAAGGATCAGCAAAGCAGCGCAGTAGACTGTAAACGTACGAGCGTGCGGGGAACGAAATAATGAAATTAGCAAAAGTACACATAGGCAGCACACCGTGCGATAACAACAGGACTATGCCATAGATTTTTTGGTGACAGCGTATCTTAGACTGTGTACATATATTCATTGCCTTTCTTGATTAGTTTAGGCTTCAGGAAATCACTTATTGTTTATAAAAATGTGGCTCTCTTTTAAGTTGTTCTATAACTTTGAATAAAGGCGGGGGAGTTATTGAAACGGGGATGTGGCTGTCTTGCCTTGCCTGTAATTTTTATTTTCAGGCTAACATTCATAGCCAATTTGTTGTAGTCTAGTATAATAAAAAGCGTGAGTCCCACCATGTGCAGCGAAGCTTGATTGTGCGGGTGTAGGGAAAAACGAAACTTCGAAGCCTGGTCGTGAGGCAGTTAAGCAGCATTAGCCAGCGAAGCTAGACCGAAGGCGCATGTGGGTGAACCGCTTCTAGTGTCTTGTGCGAAATCGCTTACGGTAAAATATTAGAAGCGACTAAAGAAATCTTTTCGTGTTGAAGTTTGTGGAATAAGTGCGAGTGCAGCAAATGCCAATCTCATGTGTAAGTACACATTTCAACATTTCCAAAGGTGATTGTGTGTCGTTCTGAGGATTTCGTGATGTCAGCTACTCGAGCGTCGAGAAAGTCAAGAGCACCTTGTGTGGAAATCACATATGGGTCATTCAAGGAATGAAACAATCCAGGGCCAACCCAACCCACAACGCTGGAATTCACATACACCTCGAGGATCAGAAGCTAACCCAATATAGCGCACTTTTGCAGCTAAAAGTGATAAGCAGTCGCTACAGCTGTGTTGGAATTGCGCTAAAAAGTGTGTGAACTGTGCCGGGTTTTTATGCATATACATGGTCGACTTCAGAAAGTACCGTCTTCAGACTATTTAAGGTTTGCTCTTTTTAATGACAACTATTTCGGCGCTAATTTACAAACGTGCAATTGTAAATGCGAGTGTTTAGAAATGACCCATTAGGCTAGATTTAAATAATATTTTCTTTAGTTTGAAGTTTTGGCAAATAATGATCATTTGTAACTATTACAAGGCTATTTGAAAGTTTTATGTATACTGGGCTAGCAAGGTCAATAAAGAGGGCAATAAGTATAAAAATAATAAAGCTTACGAGGCGTCATATTTAAGTTTAACATAAATAGAGAAATATAGTTGTTAAGACTTGTTAAGTTTAAAATACCGCACTTGCATTTCAAATATGCGCGCTTTCCCGCACCCTTTATTTCAAATATTGGCAATTTAATGCTCCCTTTTCAAATTCAAATACTGACCGTCCCGCTGGTCTTAGTATAGTACAGTTTTGACACAGGTGTTTTATGTTTATCACGGTGTACGGCTTGTCGGCTCGAGAAAGCGATTGTAACTTCGTGTTAGAGACAATCGGTTGCTAGAGTGGGACAGGGAAATGAAGCGAAAGCACCTTATACCCTATTTTCCGACCCCTTTTTGAGGCATTCGCCCATCGGCAGTGTTACGAAGTGGTTGAGCGGTATCAACCTCACGGGGCACCGATTGCCGTGGGTTGTTTTCAAAATTAATATGAAGCCGCTGTTCGTATGCTTTTTATGGTGCGTTTCATTGTAAGAGACTCAACGTCTGAAGCTAGTACCGTACGGTGGGTGTGGTTGAACTTCCCTTGGAGGGTGTGTGTGTGTGTGTGTTATGGCCGAACCAATCTTCTCCGTTATATTGTAGCACTGGTTATGCAATTAACGCTTTGGGCGGATATCTAAGAGAGAGGTTTTCCGAGTTACCAAATCTGGGGAGCTGTCGTAATTAAATCTGCACACAAAGTCCAGCCTCTTGGAGGTTAGTTTTATAACATCATTTCGACGGTCAGCAATATACGCTGTCCTTTAACTATCTGCAAAGAAGGCGACAACACGGAGCGATCTTTTGGCTGCAGGAATCAGCAACTTCGTCGGACATCATTTAGGTACTGCGATCTACTGTTTTTATTGTCTGGGTACTTTAGAGCGTCTATGGGCGATCTTGAGTGACATAATTTTAAGGGTACCAACCATATTTGGGAGCCGACGCGAGTGACCTACCTTGAGAGTAAACTGTCATCATTATTGTGTCATAACGTACAGAATTTCTGCGCGGCTTGTTTACCACTGTCGTTTTAATGTAACCAATGTACTTTTGTGTCACACCTATCATTTTTAAGTAGATTTTAGAGTGTCAAACATTTACCGGCATACCTAAATGTTAATAGATTTGCATTAGTTTGTAACTTTTTGGACTTTTATTTATGATGCTTGCAGGTGTTGATGTATATGTGTTATGTTTTCTTATGTTTATTGATTGTGAGATGACCGGCAAAGCTAATAGACCAGTAAAGGTAGGTTTCCAAGCAGTCGGGCGTCCCACCCGACTACCGAAGTGAAGCGTTGGTCTTCTGACTTCGAATTTTTACGAGCACCGCTCGAAAGATTTCTTCCCCATTCTATCAATGAAATTCGTAGCGCTCAATCTCCTACATTATTTTGATTACAATCAACCCCTATAGTAGTAGCATTTCTCTCTAAATTACGTCGTGTTGATTCGAATCCGCCCTTCTCTCTGAGCAAATAGTCGGACAACCATCTGTTACAGCAAGTTGTGGTGTGATTAGAGTGACCTTTGCCTTTTTTAAGATTAGCGTGTCCTAACGACCTATTTAAACTAGCCTCAAAATGTTTTAAGGTCTTAAAAGTCGTTTTGTGCTGAAACAGAGTAACAAGAAGGGTTCGGTCAATTATCAGGTAGGTATTATTTTTCCAAAATCAACTAAGCAATACACTTATTTAAAACTTTTAAATAACCGAGACTGGATGAGATTATCCCAACCATGCTCTGAAGAGGCCGGGCATTCTATTCTCCAGAATCTGTATGTTTCTGAGAGCTATCATGGATTTTATCTATCTCCCGATCATATGGTCGTTTACCCTATAAGTACATATCAAAAATGGTCGGGTTGGTAATGTTCGAGCAAAATCTTCTAAACCCATTAGTCTTATGTCCTTTGTACTAACAATAGAGGAAAAGTTCTGCAGACATATCGGGGACCTTGTACTGGTAAACAGTCCCCTTCACCGAGACCAGTCTGGTTATAGAGAAGGATCATCAACAGAATCAGCGCTCCACCATTTCACCAGAAGGGAGGGAAAAAATTTGGAGAATAATAAAATTTCTATAGGGTCATCTCTGGACGTTTTTCTGTCATAGAATTGCGGAGGCAATAAAAGCAACGCCTGCTACTGCAATGGAGATTCTACTCGACCTTTGCCCTCTTTATCTTGTAATAAGGGAGCGGCAATATTGAAACTATACGTGTTGCAGCATTCACTGTACAACCTTCGTACAGATACGTAGCATACGAGTTTGGTTAGTAGCAAGTCGGTTATATTTTTATAATGAAAATGGGACTATGACTCTGAAACGTCTCGCAGCCTTGAGATATACATCCAGGACAGCAAAGAGTAGACAGCACCAAGGTAGGAGTCCTCTTGTGGCAGTTTAAACTGATACACGGACAGCTCAAAATAGAGTAGTGAATCGGAACAGTATTATACTGAGTAAGGCCAAATGAGAGGCTTAGTTTTTTCCTTACGTCGAAATTGATGTTCTGAAAATAGCTTTAAGTTATGTACTACAATATAATTAAAAATAAAGTATTTATCTATAGTCTAAAGTCCGGTTAAAATTGTTCTCAAAACCATAAGGATACATTTCCAGCGGAGTGCCTAACATCTAGAGCTAGCGCACCGTTACGTGTTACTCTTCAATCGGGTCAAGTTATGTGTCATGCAGTTACCGGTCTAAAAAATTTTAACGTGCGAGTTAGGGTAGCGAAGAGCTCCGTATCAAGGGATTTTTTATCGATTATAAAGAGCGGATGTGACATTCGATTCCCTTACGGATTCTAAAGGACGAGGTGTTTTGTCAATGGGGCGTATTTTGTCCCATCTTAAGTGAATTTGAAAGGTTTCCCGATTGCCGTACTCTTTCCGTCGCTGTGAAAGCGAGGCAAATTCGTCATGGTCCTGAAAGAAACGTGGATATTTCTCATAGAGGCTATCTTTTGTTCTGCCCGGTGCTATCAGGGATTCATGGACTGCGAGCTGCAGTATAAGGTAGAAATTATGACATATCTGCGTCTAATAGTTGTGTGTCGGAAACTGTTCTAAAGTGATCCCATTTATAAACGTCGCACCTGTACGCACCTACCTAAAACCTCTCGAATCAGCCGTGCTATAAAAGTCCATTGTGTATTGGTGTGTTAGCTAGACTAAGTTAAATCCTTCGGGCATTGCATATTGTCGTGTTAGATTAATTAAGTTAAGAAGTCCTCTTCAGGGCCTTTACGTATTAAAAATTGTATAACCGAGTTAGATTGCACAAATGGTGACGTCACTTAGGGAATGAATAACTTTAAAATCTGTCTGCACCACTGGTTTCATTGTGAGCCTTTTCATGTGACAATAGATGGTTGAAATTACTCCCTATGCATTCTTGTTGAGTACTTTCTTGTGTTTTGTAAGCCATTTCGCAGGAATCGAAAGGTAAGTTACTAGTTTTTCCTCGGCGAGCTTCCATTTTGCTGTCTGGGAAATTGCGCTGGTATTATCAAACGGCGTAGCGCTGCTTTGACATTTATTTCGAGCTGTCGTACACCCACAACTACGTCGTTGACAAACCTCCCTCCCCTTTCCACTGCCGTAAGCCGGAGTGGACATCTCTGCAGTAAAAACTGCATTTGTGTGGGTTTCCGAATCACATAAACATAGTAATATCCTTTACATTGGGCTAGTGCCGTAAATAACGTTTAACCCTGTGGCAGTATAAGTGTGGTTGTTAAATATCAACTATATGGTGCAACAATAAAAATTAAATAACAGAGGTGCAATAGAAAATATTATACACGAAAATACTTCGAAAATATTATGAACTAAATATACAGAACATCAAGCAAGTACTCTAAATAAAAACTAAAGCAACAAAAAACTTGCATGGTAGTGTTTACCATTAATTGGTAGAAATTTGATCTCATACCATGATCTTATGCGATGCAATGCGTTGTTATTGATCTGGCTGTCAGCTTTATTGTGCAGAAACAATTACACATTATTTCCAATTCGTTTTGTTGACTTTTGTATTAATAAATCTTTTGCTTGGTTGCTTTCTGACCTCGGCTGACCTGTGCTATTTTATTACATTCAAAATCGGTTAATAAAGTGGCACTTTGGTGCAACGAAATGTCACTTTACTCTACAGTAATGTCACTGTCAATTTCGAGGTTAGCAGGTTAGGTTTTGCGCCAGTCTCTGTCACAACTGACGGAAAACCTAACCGCATAACCTCGAATTTGACATCGACTTACAGCGCCACCAACATATTATTCATACTTTTGAATTTCCACAGCCGCCTTTTTTAATGGACATGTGGTATAATGCGTTTATATAAATGTTTGTTTATAAATACTAGTACAAAATGCGAAAAAAATAGTATACACATTTCGTAAGAAAAGTAGTTTTATTACTAAATTTATATAGCTTTTTAAGTTACTCGTTCGTACTCAATCAAGCTATATTCGTTTAATAAAATTTTACTTTTCTAAACTTGTGGTGTAATATACTATTTTCTACGATCGTGTCAAAATGACAACTTTTTGCACAGTTTCTAGTGTAAAAGTGACGCTTGTAGCACTCTTAATATTAGCGCCCAAATTACGTCTTTTTGGCACGTTGCCATTGGTGGCGTGTTTTAATACTATATTAAAACAAGCTTTGCCGTAAGTTTGAATGTCAACATAACCTAGAATATCTAACACAATGTGACGGAAAGTGTCACCGAACTAAGTTTTTATATTTCTGTTACGATCGTAGAAAAATAACGTATGATACACGTGGATAAGTGTCATTAAAGCACTAGCGACGTTAAAAGCACTCCGCTTTGCGTCGTGTTCTAAAACTCGTCGCACTGGCTTTAAAGGCGTACTTATACGCTAGTATCATGATATACTGTTACGAACATTATTGTGTTGTATGTACTTATCAAGGAAATGGTATACCAGAATCTGAATTTAGTGTAGGTCAATACAAATAGCCTGAATTTATTTTTTTTTGTGTTCGAATGTTACGGTATAAACCTACCTATCGATGGTCGGAAAACACCAGCAGGTACATCGCCAGCTTTTTTATTAAGCATATTTTCTGCAACAGCTTTGGTATAACAGTAGGTGTTAGGCCACTTGCTCAGTAATCTGTAATGCAGTTCAGTAAATATGCAGAAACTTTTACAATTGCATGAACATACCATTGTATACAAATAATTGCACAATAGCAAAATCCATTATAAATATTCATAATTAAAACAAAGGATAATCGTTTAACTTACTTTGGAGTTACATCGTTGAGAACATCCTCTTTCAGTTCCTTTACGAGATTTACAAGAGTTGTAGCTTCGATGGGAGTTTCGTATATCTTTTCTTCAATTTTAAATTGGGTGCAGTTTGAATATGCTGTCGATACGTACACTATCGATTTTAAATGCCGCATTTCGTGGCATAGTTCCACCATCGAACTTAAACCTGAAATGTTCGTTTCGACAGCGTTTCTAATCTTTGCGTCCATGCTCATTGATGCTGCACAATGAAACACGACATTTATCTGTAATATCAGTAATTGAGAAGTGGTATATCTGTTACAGGTAATTCGTATAATTCAGTCATTTTATAAAACTAGGCAGTTTATATAATGTCTAGCAGTTTATGAAATGCATCTGTTAAGACCACTTTTAAATACATTGTCTGGGGATTACATATATATTCAGTAATGAGCTGTTGACATTTATGCAATACAAAGTAATAGTTAGCACTCATTGGCGAATGGGTTTAATGCAGGTGTACGCCAACTCATCACCCTAGCCAGTGTTGTAGGTATTTATGGTTTTTTTTCTAAACCGATATGCAAGTGCTTATTTTCATGACTTATTTGCGGCATGAAAATAGTTCTTTTGATGACTAGCTATTTTTTAGTTTCAAAATCTGTTTATTGTTTGTTACTTGATCAAAGCTCTGGTAATGAATACAAATCTAATTGTTGTAGACACAAGTCGTGAAAATGACTCGGAGGCTTTAAATATGTGCTCAGACGCTAACGTCTCCTCGTATTTTTCAACAAACCTTCTAGTATTGCAAAAAACCACGTTTATAACTTGTAATGTAATATATTATTAAATGAAACTCTCCCTATTAATCTTTGTAATGGGTTTTTCAGTTAGTTGTGAAAGCTACTGTTAGTATTTTACATGATCGCGTAACATGATACATGGTAAACACTGAATAATCCTAAATCACAATTTTTATTGTAAGCAAATACGTAATATACAGTGAATTTATTATAACGCGCAATGTGGCATTCCCGTTTCCATATGGACTTGATTGTTACTATTGGTTTTTAAGGGTACGCCACGCCATGTGTAAATGCGTTTATTTTAAAATGCAATATATGAACCGTAATTTTATTGAAAAAGGAGCATCAGAAAGAACAACAGGGCATGTAATAACCCACATACTTGCTGTAAATTGAAGTCTTGATACTATTTGATTAACAGAATTTTTCCCCCGTACAATATATTATGTTTTTACATACTTAGTAACGTTTCCATATTGCATTTTAAAAGGAACGCCTTTACACATATTGCGCGTTTTAATAAAGTCCCTGTATAATAAAAACGGTCCTGTAATAGCACTGTCTGCGCTAATATTTCCAAAATATTAGTTAAAGCAGGCGATGAAAGCTATGAACATTATTTTCTAATTAACTTCTAAATTAATACCTTTTCAAGCAGTAATTCTTTATTCAGCTGGTTTAATCCTAGTCCGGGTTGTGAGACATCTCCTTCTATTAATTTAATTTTTTCAAGAAATGTAGGCCTCTCTCTTTTTAAAGTGTCGAACACCTACAATGTGACAAATTAATAACGTACTTTTTTCAGTTAAAATGTGTTGCCTATATAAATAGGTCAGCAGTATATTTCGATGGAACTTAAAATAATGTAGTAACCTAAACCTTGGTATTGGTATTCTGTTGTATTATTACGCATCGACGTAGAAAATGTTTCATTACAGCCAAGGGCTAAGGTAGATTATTACTGGGCTACTATTTTACTCACAACTACTTTATTCTAAATAAAAATTAGAAAACGGATTTGACAGTTCTTCAATACTGACATTAATCAAATAATAATAGAAGGCGGTCAAAATCCGTTTTCTTGACGACGGTCGGGAAATGATTACTTCCCAACAGGTGTCATGGCAACCCACTTCCTGACCAGTTGGGAAGTGAAAATAAACATTTGCGCATATTCCCACTTTCTAAATGTAAGTAATGACCTTATTACATATATGGTTCTAAATAAAGATCTGCATGGAAAATCATTAGTATCTATTTGTCAATCAGGAGCATGTTTGCTTTTACATAGTTAGTTTCAATGTTTATTCTATAATATATTAACTTTATATTAAAAGAATGAAGCCGCGTGGCGCAGATGGGTAAGCGCCAGGCTTGCATTAAGCAAGTCCTCGGTTCGAATCCCGCTGCGGTTGGAATTTTTCCGTATCCTTGGCAATTAAAATCGGGCTCGGTGAGACCATTCACAGTTGGGCACCAAATTAACTGTGCTCTACTCAAAACCACAGACCTAAGAGATAGAGTAACAAGGTCAACACATCACCAAGACACACCAAAGGAGCGCATCAACTCTGTACCCTGATTCCGGGGCAAGTTGAGCATTATACCGCCAGCTGCCAGCTCATAAAGCACCAGCCTCTACACCGCAAGGTAAATGAGGTTACAGATTATACATACATACATACATATATTAAAAGAAATGCATGAAATATAGTACCAATAATTTGTTTTAGTCAAAATAGTTATTCAAATCCTGGATTTTGGGCCGGCTATCAACTCTTACAGAAAGAATATAAATCTGCAAAAGTTTGAGGAAGAAGAGTTTTATGTCTTAATGTTATATGTCTAATTACGCCAGAGGTAGACCTACTTAAGGCTTTCTTAGAAATACTAGCTGAAGCAATTTACAAATTCACAAAGAATTGGAATAGTGCATAATATTAACTAAGTTCTACCGTTATGAATTTATTGATTTGTAGACTATTACATTTTGTAAGAGTCTACACGCCACCAAAGAGCAGAAGCAATACACAAATCCTTGCTCGAGTTCACAAGGTGGAAGACACATTAACACAAAAAAACGCTGGATGTTCATTTACTGCAAAGAAATTTAAAAATAACAATTAAGTAAAGGTTTTTTCAATTCCACCCGCCTGTCTGTCTGTCTGTTGGCAATATAACTCAAAAACTATTTGTCGGAGGAAGATATTTTGCATACATATTATATACCTGGCATGAAACCGTGAAAACTTCAGACAAATATATACAGGGTGAGCACCTTAAAATATAAAATTTTGTTTATTTTTGCGTTAATTTTGAAATAGAAGAAAGTAATAATTTTCACATAGGTCAGGCTTTACACTTGCCGAAAATGGGACTCAAGAAATACAGAATAATGTCACAAAAGCGTCGAAACGTTTCAACAATAAGACCGTTCCCTTAAATAGAAGCGCGCGCAGCACAGTTTTCGATAAGTCTCGATGGCGCAGACGACTTATCGATGCTGTTACAATCTGCTACGCATAACTTAATTTGATTTTTAAAATTATTTAGCGTCACAATGTTGACGAGGGAAGTTCTGGGTAAAGCCTTTTACAGATATTTTACTGTAAAGAAGTTAGATAAATACCTATTTCTTTAATTATATTCATCAGCTTTGTATATTATTACATTCAAAATAAAACGTAATAATCTACAAAACAATAAATACATAACGGTAGAGTTTGGTTCAATATTTTGAGCATTCCAATTCTTTGTGAATTTGTAAATTGATTCAGCTAGTATTTCTAAGGTATTAAATAGCTCTACAAGTGGCGTAATTAGGCAGATAACATTAAGACACTAAAACGTTTCAAACTTAGAAGTCTACCTGTACTTATACAGCACTGTAATTATAAGCAATCCAAAACTTCGATGAAGAAGTTAACAGTCGATTATAGAAAAAGTGCGTGGGCGGATTTATAATGTAATAAATCTGAAACAATATTACAGAGGCATATATGGAACGTACGAAATTTTAAAATGAAAGAAAAAAATTAGTTTTACAGATTTCCATCAAAATTTAGAATATGTTTATGTTATTTTCAATTCACGCTAACTGTAAATGTAATATAATTAAAAACATTGTTTTGAAACAAAGTATAAGAGAAAATATGTAGGTTATGCACCTAATCTTGCAGGATTCATAATCTGTTAAGAGGCTTTAATCATATTTTATGAAGCGTTCTAAAAATGTAAAATGATCTACTTGAAACCAAATTATAATATACAATAGCTATAATAGAAGTGCAAAGTGCGTTTTATGGCAAGCAACATGAAAATTGTTCAAAGAGGTGAAACTGAGTTGGACAACATGGCAAGTGAAACCTTATTAGCTAATGACCATTATCATTCTTCATGTAAATATTGCGAAGTTATAGATAACAAGCGTCTAAATTATTATCTTATTGTGAGTATTTTAGCAACGACGAGGGAACTTTTTAACAAAGCTAAAGCGACTGACAACTGAGGAGAATATAAGAAATCTCTAACAAACTATAATAAGGAATTGAGGAAGCCCAAGAGGTGCGTTTGGAGTAGTCCTGTACTGAACTCGCTGAAATGCCAGCTACAGCAAGACTCCACAAAGCTCTCTCGAAAGGCTACTCAAACGAAATTAGCTCTTTGATTAAAACAAATGGCGAATACACAAAACACATAAAAGAAACAATGACTCTTCTATTGGAGACACGTTTTCGTGGGTCACAACGTATAGGTTAAGTAAGCGTGGAAGATTTAAGGGCTAAAGATTGCCCAACCAGGACCAATAGAGAAGCCTGGAATACTTCCACAGAGATCTTCACACTTCATTCAGTAAAATAGGCGATACAATCCTTTAAGCCCTTTAAAACCCCTAGAGCAGACGGTACTTTTTCCGTGCTGCTCAAAGTGGGGATAGTAATAATACTAACACCTCTGTAAACAGAAATGTTCAGGGGAATTTCTTGTTTTAAAATACATATCAAAAAGCTGGTGAGGTAAAAGCCACCTTCATCCCTAAAGCAGCAAAGCGTTCTAGCGCACAGCCTAAATTCTTCAGCACTAGTCTAACCTCTTTTCTCATCAAAACGAGGAAAAAAGTAGTGAAGAAGCCGTAACTAGGTATAGGCAGAGTAGGCCCCCGCCTACAGGCGCAAGCGACCAGGGGCGCCAAAATGGCAGTGGGAAAAATATTTCTTTCATACTAATGAAACAAAAACAAATCAAGGAGTGGTCAATTTTACGGACAAATTAATTTGTAGTATTAAGGATTTTACCCTAAATAATGCTAATTAGAATTATGGGAATTGCTTCCAATCTGATCGACACATTACATTCCATGCTAACGATCATTTTCTAAATTATAACAAAAAGCGTCTAAATATATTTAAAAAATTGCAACAAAACAGGGAAGAAAAACTTGTAGATAAAATAAATACCAATAAATTAAACTTTTAAGGTTAGGTGACAGGTACGAAAAGTACCTTTAAGTATTATTACTATTTATGTTTTGTGTTCATATGATACTACATTAATTCACAAAGAAAGGGAAAAATTCGCATTTAATGGGATACGAACCCGTGTTTCTACAGGGAATCTGATTTGTAATGCGAACAAACTGGTCCCGACTGGCAACAATAAAAACGTGACAGACGCAGACAGGCAGACACGCAGGCCGATCACGCATCATACCTTTATAATAAAGCACAACACTATATGCCAAGTTAAAACGGTAAAAGTACCAAGACTTTATTCAACGGTTTACTATTTTCCGGTTTTGTAAACAAACTTTTCATTACTTTTAATAGGAATATTATTGCAAAAACAGTTATTTACTATGCCGATTGGTTGTGTTTTTTAAAACTACGAGCAGAAGTATATTTCATCTAATAATAAAGAACGTTTATTACTGGCTTGCTGAATGCGCCCAAACGCTACGCTTAACTACACCCTTACAAATCGATTTTTCGTCTTTCTCGCCCGATGATAGTTCGGGTGGCATTCGTGCCAGGAAGATCTGCACGCACTTTACACTAACGCGCGAAACTTTAAATTGGGCATGCGCCGCAGACTACAGGTAGTTTTATATATAAGAAAATAATATATGTTTTGTTGAATTCATAATATTATATTTACTCCCATTATTAGAATTATTGTTTTATATCTTTGTCTTTTTATTTAATTTTATTTATATTTTATTTTGTGTAGACGCGTTTTTGCGTTATATTAAAATGATGAAACAATAATTGTACTGACCGGGGGTGGTCGTCTCTCCAGCACCCACCTTCAACTTCAACTATTGTTGCAACCCGTATAGAATTAGTAAGATTCCGATGTCTACTGATCTTTCATATTACAGCACTTATTTTAAATTGGTAAATCCGCTCGGCTGCTACCCGCTGCAGAACCACTAGCCGGAACATGTCTTCACTCTCCTTAATTATCATGTAATTATCCGTCACGAGCAAGAACCTCTGCGATCTATCGTTTGCTGTAGTTTCCAAAAAAAGCTACCATCATGATGAAAGCAACTAACACGTGCATTCTACAGTAACTATCATCTGACGCATTAACTAGGTATACGCATAGCACCGCATTGTTGCAACTCATCCTATTATAATTAACTAGCAACCAGTGAGACAAATGTCTCATTTAATAAAACAAAAAAGACCGTTTTTCAAATAGAACGCGTATTAAATAAAAACAATAATATTTTTTAAAATATTTTATTTTCTCGAAAACCGGAAGTGTCACGTGACTGTAATTCGGTTCCGGACCTGACATGACCATTCCAAACATATAACTTTCATAACTTTTTTCTCGATTTCTTACGGTTTGGCTGCTGAAACAGCGTCCCGGACGGACCGGCGTTCCGGACAAGTCTATTATAGTATATATGGATTATTGCTTTGAATAATCGCATACGCCAACAGCTCCGAAAAATAGGATGCTTTGACAAACATACGTCGCGCCAGTACAAAAACTCCAAAAATTCTGCCCCGATTGGAATTCTATCCCTGACCAGCACACATGCTTCGACGCAGTACATTAGTTGCACCTCCACTTTGGTTCTATTTGCCAAGATTGCATCATATTTTAGGGTTAAACATTTTCCAGAAATGGTAAGCATAGTAACCAAAACTTAAAAATAATGCACCTTTACAAACTACCAAATATTTTAACCTTAACATATATTATTTTAACAGTTAGTTGTTTATTTTTAAAACTTACATTAAAATTGTTGGATTTAGTTTTGAATATCTACCTATTTGTTTTCAATATACATTATGCATACTGAAATAAATGCAGAAGTCACTAAAATCAGTATTTTATGTCATCGCTATCGTTGGTGTACTGAGGGGCGCAAAAATGTTGGTTGCCTACAGTAACATTTTGCTTAGTTACGGCCATGATTAGAACCACATAAAATATGATGCTTTAAGATCTCATATACTGTTTGAGGTTTTCGCGGTTACTAGAATTATTCTTCTTAACATAGAATTTCGGCTTAGACGGCGTAGATCGGCTTCAAATCGGTAAAAGCAAGATTCCAAGTTTAAAAACCGCTGGCGTATATCGCATTCCTTGTTCTTGTGGCTCGAGTTACATTGGACAGACTGGTCGTTCAGTTGATCTAAGACTTCAAGAACATAAAGGCGATTGCAAACACAAACGTATCACAAAATCAGTCGTAGTTGAGCATACGTTTACAAATGGGCACACTTTAGAATTTGAACACGCCAGAATACTTCACTACTTCCCGCGAGTGATACATGAAGCCATAGAAATAGAAAAACATTCCAATAATATCAACAGCGAAGATGGCTTTAAGCTTAGTAAAACGTGGACCCCTGTGATACACGATCTAAAGCATTACAACCTCTGTACGTCATACGGCCACGCCCCATGGATTACGTTGCACTCGGACGACCAACCAGCCTTACGCCACTCCAGGCACCTGGCACGGCGGACTATAAATAGCTCCACACCGACCTTTGGTTTCTACCGAGCTCCGTGGCCTAGTGCGTAGCATGTCCACTTAGCATTCGGGAGGTAGTGGGTTCCATTCCTACGGCCGCCTGCCTTGATTCAGGTTTTTAGGTGGTTTTCCTGGGTCATCAGAGTACCTTCTCTGAGGCGAATGCCGGGGCAGTATTTCTCCACCTTTTCTGACCTTTCTTACAGTCTACACCCCTCCTTTCTCTCACCCATCCCGAGAATCCCGTTCTTGGCTGTAGAGGGACGGAAGGTCTCTATAGCAGCCCGCTCCCAGTTGGGGGAATTGAAATAACCTTTACATTTGTCCTTTGTCCTTCGGTTTTCAGTGCGACTTTCACTCTGATGATGCAAGCTGCAAGGTCTTGCAAAACGTT
Organism: Agriotes lineatus; assembly: GCA_940337035.1. Lineage (NCBI taxonomy): Eukaryota > Metazoa > Arthropoda > Insecta > Coleoptera > Elateridae > Agriotes > Agriotes lineatus. Next base: position 113,753 of record CALNHX010000960.1, on the reverse strand, counting down.
AGTGAATATGGATGCACAAACAGCCAAACGGCCAAATCTGCCTAAGTATCCTCGTTCTCAAGATCCCCAAACAACACGACCCACCAAAGAGAATAACCATCGCGCGGGTTTTTGCTCTACTTTACAAGGTGCAAGGCACATTAAGCTAGAAAATGCTGAGTGTTCATATACAAATACTACGCGGTCTAAGCCGAAATTCTATGTTAAGAAGAATAACGTTAAGATCTTATCCAGCTCACTATAAACAATTTGCAACCGGAAAATTCTACAGTTGACCTTTTGCACTGCATTAGAAGCAATGTTCAAAAGGCCATCGAGTATAAAGAGATGCCCCTTTGTATATTTGTCGACATCGACGGAGCTTTCGATAACACCACTTACGAATCTATACAGAACGCAGCAATAAAACACGGCATTGAGGCATCAGTAGGTTGGATTAAAGCGATGTTAGGAAGCGGAGTGATAACCACAAGAATAGAAACCGACAAGCTGACAGTGACCGCCGTTAGAGGCTCCCCCCAAGGAGAGGCATTGTGACCTCTTCTATTGTCACTAGTAGTTGATGACATTCTGCATCGACTAAGCAAAAACGGCTTCAATGCACAAAGTTACGTAGATGAACTGGTAGTAGAAATCAGGGAAAAATTGGAGAGCACAATCTCCGATCGTGTCCAAGTTGCTCTTAATATAATAAACAGATGGTGTAAGAAGGAACTGCTTAGTGTTAATCCACACAAAACGGTGATTGTAGCATTCAGAAGAAAAAGAAACATCAACCAATTAAGAAGCCCCACGTTGAATGGGGTAAATATTGAATTCTCTAGAGAAGCCAAATATCTAGAAGTTATTCTAGACCAAAAACTGAATTAGTACGCCCGTTTAAACAAAAAATTAGAGAAAGCAGGCTCAGCATTATGGTGTTGCCAACGACTCTCGGGCAGTTCTCCTGTCCTATTGCAGTCATAGAAACGCTTTTCAATTTAGCCCCGCTTACCATAGTAATAAGAAAGGAGGCAAGAGATAGTATCTATACAATGCAAGCACGAAAAGGAAAATGCCAAACTATTTTGGTGGACACATGGAAACTCAAAGAAATGAAAGGAACCTAAGAGTTTAGCTTCTAGGGAAAATTCAAGAGAACTGAGTGGCAACCAAACTGCCCTCAAAGCAACCAAGGTACGATAATCTGATATACCAAGGACTCGGGAACATAGAAAGGAGGATGAATAGGCCTACATGATCCTGGACGAAAGATCTCAAAGACTTTGGGAAAGACCCTTACAGTTTCAAAAGTTGGAGTAGCAGCTATTAAAACATGTGTATAGGTAAACATAGAAAGAAACTACCTCAATGGCAGAATCTGCATTTTATCAAAAAAGTATAGCGGCCCTTAAAGTCTTGAACGCTGATAATATACAATCAAGACTGGTATGGGAGTGTGGGAAAAAACTTAATTACCTTGCAGAAACGAACAAAGTTAAATCAAAATGGGTTCCAGAACGTATAGGAGTAAAAGGCAACGAACTGGCAGATAAACTTGTTAGAAAAGGTGTCAATACTCCGTTTATAGGACCTGGACCCTTTTGTGGTGTTCCAAACAGTACATTCAAACACTTGAATAACTGCTGGCTCAACTCAAAAACTTAAACGCTGGAAAGATGTGCCCATATTAAAACATGCGAAGCAATTCTTTGAAGCAAACTCGTAACACAAAGCTAATAAAGCACTGCATGTTTGCAGGAATCAGCTAAGAATATACACAGGACTGACTATCTACTTGACACTGCCGACTAAGGTATTAACAAAACAACGCTGGTGTAGTCCAGGAAAGTACTTGTCGTTTCTATGTGAAAGATGAGAAAACAGCGGAGCACATCTTGCGAGTGCGACGCAATAGCTCGTAAACGTTGCATCGGTCGGAGATTGCATACGATACCCTTTGGTCAAAGATATAAGACAGCTTTACCCCAAAGAAGTATTGCGTTTCATTGAAGACATAGGCGGTGAACTATAATTAGGGATTTTCATTACAATAGATCTTGCAGGTCGCAGAATAAGAGAGGTAACCTGAACGCGCTACCCATCCAAATCTAATCTAATCTAATCTAGTATTTAAGAAACATGTTTATGATTGAGTATTGCTCGAAAAACTTCTACAAACCAATTGAGTTATATTGCCTATGTTCCAGGTCCGTGTATAATTTCAAATTCAGCAAAAATTTACATTTCTACTTACCTCGTCTGTAAGACGAAGAAAGTATTGTAATCGCAAAAAATACCTTTCGTGATTTCTCCAGATCTGTTGAGGCTGCACACGCGGTCCGCCTGCCGTTCGAATTCGACCACAGGTAACGTTTTTTTTAATTTAAAAATGTATTTAATTTATTAGAAACGTGAAGATATTTTTACTCCTAACTTAATTTGATTTTTAAAATTATTTATTGTCACAATGTCGACGAGGGAAGTTGTGGGTAAATTTCAAATTGAAAAAGAGGTATGGCGTCGAAACTTCATATATAAGTTTTGTGTACTATCTAGATGCAACAGCAAGCTTTTGAAGAAAATTACATAACCGGAAGTATGGTGTCTTGCGATTTTTCAGTTTTTTTCAATTTTATCAAAAACGGCTCTAACGATTTGTCCAGTTAGACAATAAGTGATTTATATGTCTATGTTGTCATAATAAATTAATAACATGCAGGAGCTAACTTCCAGTGAAGTTACTCCTTTAATATACATTAAGACATTTTGGCGATATAAATTATTTATCTATATACATACTAATCCTAATTAAAATCTGTCTATTAGGTCATTTGGCTTGATCCTTTTTAATTTGCGCACTTCACCAACAGTGTTTGCGAATAAATCTCTAGCGAGCACATTGGGGCGCACTTCAGTTCTGGCACTGTAATCTACACTGAACCGTTTGAATTCATCTTTAATCGATGATAGTTGAAGATCTCTTGCAATTGTTGTGTTGGTAACGTACCAGGGGGCATCAACTATTGTTCGTAGTACTTTACTTTGAAAGCGTTGTAAAATTTCCAGATTAGAATTGCTTGCACAACCCCACAGCTGTATCCCATACGTCCATATGGGTTTTAGGATTACCTTGTATATTAATAATTTATTTTCTAATGTTAACTGCGATGTCCTACCAATCAGCCAATACATTTGTTTCAACTTCAGACCAAGCTGTTTCCTTTTCCTGAATATATGTTTTTTCCATGTTAGGCGTCTATCTATATGCATTCCCAGGTATTTTGTGTCTTCTGCCTGGCTCAACTGTCTACCATTTATGACAACTGGGGGACACGTTTCTCTATTTAAAGTGAACGTCACCTGTACTGATTTTTGATCGTTAGCTTTAATTTTCCATTTAGTTAACCAGGTTTGTATGAGGTTTAGATTTTCCTGTAGATATTGCGATGCAGTTGTTGGATTGGTGTGTACTGCTAGCACTGCTGTATCGTCCGCGTACGTAGCAACTGTAGTTCCGTTACTCGTTGGAAGGTCGGCCTTATATAAAGTATACAGCGTGTCCAAGATAAGGAGGGCCAGTATGGAGATCTCGGTAATGGTAAGATATACAAATTTGGTTAAATGGAAAGAAAGTTGCGCAATTAATGGACTAAAAAAATGACGTCTAGAAATCATTGATATGATTTTTCTTTTTTGAATTATCTCAAAAAAACCGAATTTTTTCATTTTCTTTTATCTTTTCTCTTCTGTTGCCTTCTAGAATTGCTCTTTTGCAATATTTCTATTATATTATCCTGCTTAATTTACGTTTCTACTTTGCTTACTAATTTCACTATCTTTTGCTTTTGACTTAACAAACTATGCTACTTTTATAATGCAGCCAACAACCTTTTGTGTCAATAACATTTTATAAATTGGTCTGGCTTTACATGTGCACAAACCTTATTCGAATTATATTAATTTAGTCGCAAGCCAATCTAAACCCTTTGAAATTTGTTTTGCCTTTGCGTACCTATCTCCAACTAATTTAATCTTTCTTGCATCTCATTATCAATGCATTTACTGTTTTACTTTAGTTTTAAAATTTGCAATTAGATAAAATATCCTCATACCATCTCAATATATATATATAAATGAATGTGATTCTTGTTTGTCCCGTATGCGTTCCTATACCATTCATCTGATTGCGATGAAACTTTGGTCAGTTGTAGTGCACACGCCTGCGAAGGTTTTTGAATTAGTACAACCATTGTTTTCGGTGTAGGAGAATTGACAGAATTGAATTGATCAAATGAAAACAGCGACATTTAATTTCGCGTGTGACATAACAAGTGGTGTTGATTGTGAAATTCTAATTACCGGTCGACACTAGATAATAGATATCACACGATTTTGTTTTGCTTTTTCCAAGTGAATTTTTAATAGTCGTCACAAAGCATTACTTTCGCTGTCAATTCAAGTATGCCACCCAAACGATAAGCGATTGGTCGATCTACACTTCAAGCACGAAAGAAAAGGGCATCACGAGCTTCAGAAACACACGAGCAACGGGAAGCAAGACTGGAAACCGTTCGAGTATGCACTTCTCCATCCAGAAGCTGATTTCAATCTTAGTGCATTTCATTACGACGCTAATTATAATTACAGTCTTCATCTAAATGTCGTTATTGAAATCTATACATATGAAAATGAATGGTTCTTTGTTTGTACGGTATGAGTTGTTGTGCTCACGCCCGCGAAGGTTTCTGAACAACCATTTTACAATAGGTGGCGCCGGGTTTGAGATATTTCGATCGATTTGGCTCATATTCAGAATATATGTTAGTTACGTGAAAAGAAATATTTTACAAAAAATGGATCCGGATAGTGGCGCTGGAGTCGAAATATTTACGAAAATGTGTATTTATGGTCTGATTTGGTTCATATTCAGAAGATGTGTGTACAAAAGCAAATTATTTTTGGGCACAAACATTTGCCGGGTCAGCTAATTTCTAATATTTTCAACACACGTTTTGAATTTTGTGTTTTAACAGTTTTTAATATTCTGTCCGTTAATTCACAAAATTGTATATATAGGTAGTTACATTTGTATGATTAGCTATAAGTCTGCAAGGTTTTTATATCCCAATAATGAATATATTGAAGAAATTAATAATAGAATTTTGGACTCCCATATCTTCAAAAATATAACATCTTTTTAAAAAATTATTTATTCCTACTTAGGAAGTGCTTTTCATTTGTGAAATAGTTTTGCAATACCCTGTATAATGTAAAACATAATAAGCCCCAGTATAGTGCCTTGTGGTGCGCCACACGTAATTAATTTAGATTTTTAAGTAAACTTCTTAACCTATGCTTCTCTATTTTGATATCGTACAACTACTTTTTTAGAGTGCATATGTAAGTAAAATCGAAACCACTCCAGCACAATTCTACGAATGTCATAAATTTCTAAAATATCGATTAAAATTGTGTGACTCACTGTTCAAACTAATGTTTGATCATGGAACAAGACGATTTAGTGGGATTAAGTGAAATAGTGCCGACGCGGAAATAGACTATAACAACTAGATCACGACATGTGCCGATTACAATATTTGTTTACAACACTCAGCTATCATCGGCTTACTGGATCAAGTTACATTACGATAAGGAAGTTTAATGCAGACTGCCGTGTTTTTAATAAGTGGCAGAGCAGCTTCAGTATACCTGAGGCTGAACTTCGCCTCATTTAAATATAACTATATTTAAATGAGGGGAAGAAATATGCTTTTTTAATTTTGGGAAAATAAAGACCATTATTATTATTATTTTTATTATGATCACTAGGTCCGATTTACATATTGTTAAGCAGCCAAGTATTTTTATGCGAACGTCATGTTTTTGTGCCTATACCAATACTAGGTTTTAAGTTAAAAAATAGCAATATGGCACACATGCAATTGTATATAAAGACTGTATTTATTTAATAGTTTTGAATACACTTCCAAACTCTGAGGTGTACTCACTTGTGACCAACGCAGGCTAAGAATGTCTAAGGGGTAGTTAGGCCTGGCTACTCCAGTCAAATTTTAAATAAAAATACTTCTCAAGTGTAAACCCACTTCAGTAAAACAACCTGGTTATATAACATTATATAACAATTTATGTTCTGAAGTGGGAACCGAACGAGTGCAAGAAGTAATTCCCGGAACTACGTAAATCGAAGTCTTGCATAAATTCAAGGATTTTACTAGTACATTATTTGTTGTTTATACCTGTATGAAATATATACAGGGTGCCCAGTTTAAAACTCCGAGCTTGAAGTTCTGTAAATAGGCAATACACGGTGCAGATGCAAGGTGACAATAAATAAAAAATTAAGATCAGAGCAATGATATTCCAGTACTCTTGTCGGTTTAATTTAAAGTCAGATGCATCGTATGTTATAAACAATTAACGCAGACTACGGTCAGATGTGTATTGGATTGTATCTTGCTTATTTATAAAATTCAGGTTTGGAGTTTTAAAATGGGCACCTTGTATATAAGCATCCCTGTAGCAACTAGGAGATGTACACAGTACATTTGGACCATTGAGAGTATAAATCATCTTAACACTACTACGAATCGAGTAATGGTACGGCAGGGCTCTGTTGAGTTGTGTCCCAGCCATCCTTTAAGCTGGCATTACCTTCAAAATGCTAAAAATCTTTCCATAATGCAGACAAGGATATCAGCTGCAGCCAAGCGACACAACGGTCAAGACTATCGCAAAAATAGAACGCTTGGTCAACATGATGACGACCAGGAACCGGACATGGAAACTGCTTAAAATGTTTTGCCCGGACAACCGGTAACCACTAAGGCAGGACGCATAAGACAACGTATGGCATGAACTGATGAAATGAACCGTACTCTCATGCGTTTCTACGTGCTACACGATTAGGAAACGTTACAACAGAATACCCATCTGAAATACACAGACTCTTTGTCATACACTACTAGCTGGACTGGAAGCTATCACAGAAGGAAGATTACTAGACCAGAAACGCGTTATTTTAAATAACAAGAGACTAATAGCACATGAAATGCAAAAAAATAAAGAAGTAGCAAAAGAAATGAGTGATGAAAGGAACAACACAGCTACCATAATCGAAAGGAAACATCAAATGGAAATCACACACAGTAATCAAACATCATAGACGAAAAGACACACCTAACACAAACAACACAACAACCACATCAGAAAGAAATAAATCAATCAAAAGAAACGCAACACCCAAACACACATGAAACACAAATAAGGAAAGATAATAACAAACAACCTATAGACCGCAACTTAAAACAAGAGATAAAAAATGAAATGGATACAACTATGATGATTTGGTGGCATAGTGACTCCACCAGAAGACCAATGTTACCCATACCACAATATATACAAATAAAACACCACCACATTAATTAAAATAATGAACGAAAAAGTTATAACAGAATACATCGATGACGAAAACAACCTGAAAGACATACGCACAACAATATATGCCGCAGCAACAACAATTATAACATGTATTGGCCAGAAAATACATGAGCACAAACCACAGCGAAGAATGTGGTCAATAAACCTAAATGGCAAAGAAGAATAAAAAACAACATAAGCAAACTAAGACGTAATATAAGCAGAATAACCTAATATATATATGGAAACAAGTCAAGTAGGATAACGAAGCACATGAAACATTTACTAAAAGACAATAAAAACACCGCTAGAGATAGTTGACACATATAAACAAAAATTAGCTGTACACTCGGCACGTTTACGAAGATACAAACAATCTAATGACAGAGAAGACAAAATATCTCTCTTCAATAGGAATGAAAGATTGTTCTACAAAAATCTAACAAAAAAAGCAACCAAGAAAAGACAAAATTACAAACTTTTGGAAGAACATATGGTCGAATAGTGTCAAACATAACGACCAAGATGCGTGGATTCATGAAGAAAAAACCAGACAGAGGAAAATACTAGTACAAGACGAATATAAAATATAAAATTATAAAAAATACACACAATTGGTACAGATCAAATACAAAACTTTTAATATAAGCAACTAACAACTAACATCAACTACCTAACAAAACAAATAAACAAAATAATAGAAGGACGACACCTAACACCAACGTTTCTAACAGAAGGAAACACATTTATACTAAAAAAAAACAACACCGAAATAAAGAAACCAGTAAACTACCGGTCTATAATTTGTCTACAAACTCTATATAAAATAATAACAACCGTGTTATGCAAGAAAATAGGACAAAACCGGGTTGAAAACAACATTATAAAAGAAGCAGAAAAAGACTCTAAGAAACGTAGTCAGGGATGCAAGGAAGAGCTAAATATAGACAGTGCCATTATGCTACATAGACTACAAAAAAAAAACCTTTGACTCGGTACCACATTCATGGCTCAAATAAGAACTAAGCATATATAAAATACATTCAACTATACAAAATCATATTCTCACAATTATGATGACATGGCAAACAACAATACAATTCAATACAGACACAGAACTAATACAAACAGAAAACATAAACATCACACGTGGCATATTTCAAGGTGACCCACTGAGTGTCTTGTGGTTTTGTCTATGCCTAAACTCTCTCTCAAATACCCTAAACAATACAGAGTATGGATTCCAAATCAAACATCAATAAATTACAAAGCACATAATTAACTACCTCTTATACATGGATGATATAGAAATATATAGACAAACTAAAACACAGATAAAGGGCCCATTAAAAATAACAAAGTAAATAACAACAGATATCAATGTACGTAGAGTGGGATACGCAAATGTAAAATGTTAACAATGGAAAAAAAAGATATAAAAGGTAAAATCACAATAGAAACACTTAGCAATTCAACACTGGATAACACGTAAGTAGATGAAACATATAAGTATTTGGTATTTCAACAACACACGAGAATAGATTATACAACAGTGACAAACACACAACAATATCAAAACCATTTAATACTTATTAAAAAAAAAACAATAAATACATTCGCTATACCTTTCCTTACATATGCATTTGGAATCTTAAAATGGCCAAGAACTGATTTAGAAAATAACCCAATCACGAATACGGAATTAACAAAACACAGAAAGCGTAAGTTGTGTAAGAGAGACTAACGATCGATAGGAAAGAAGGAGAAATATACTTCATGCGAATCAGACTTAGAGACTACTTCCACAACAAAAAAGTATCACTGCACTCAGTCTATCGCACAACGAACAACTAACATACACATTGACTCAAGAACAAAAAATAGAGCAATGAGTACAGAAGAAGCATGGTAAACATGTACGCACAATCTTCAATAAGAATATCAGCAAACAAGACACATAAATGATTCAAAAAAGCCAACTTTTCCCAGAAACGGAAGACTTCATCCTCGCCATACAAGATCAGGCAATAGCCGCAAGAAGTTACCAAAAACACATCATGAAAAAAAACAATCATTAACGATTTATCGAGTAAATGCCGTATACACCAAAAGAAAATACAACATATAACAAGAGGCTGTAAAATCTAAGCTGAAACTGCATACATTGAACGACATAGCATCGTAGCAAAGATCATACATCAAGCAATAGCCCTTAAACGTAGCCTCACAGGAGATGACAGACCATATTATAACTACACACCTGAACAAGTTCTATAAAACTATATTACGATGTAACAATAGATACAGACAAAACTATCATATGCAATTAGCCAGATATTATACTACAAAAAGGAATAAAGAAAGAAACACATCTCATTGACGGAGCCATACCAACAGATATAAACATAACAGAAGAATACACAGAAAAAATAGAAAAATATACACATTGAAAATAAAGTTGGAAAGAATCCCATTCATAATATCCACAACAGGTATCACACACTCCACATTTACACACCTTAAACAGCTCCAGTTAGACCCACTCATACACCAACATACTCAGAAAGGAATCACACTCAAAACATGTAATATAGTACGTCTATTTTTAAATCAATTGAACCACTGGAGAGACTTTGTAAACACTTGCATGTGTAGAGAGCAACCGTCAAAAACTTGAGTAAAAGAATATTAATAATAATAATAATAAATAATTTATATAAATTAATCCCCATTTATACATATTAGAATAGTAAATTAACTAAGAAGTACAAAATAAATAATTCACAATAAGCGTACATTATGATTCATAACGCCCGCTGATCGTTAGCGTTAAAATTCTGACCAATCACGTTCCTCAATGCGTCGATGCGTTTACAGCAATAGTCGATCATCCAATACAAGCTTCCAAATCCATTATTTAGGCTATTAAGAAACAATGAATAAGACACAATAAAATTTTGTATGTACCACGGACATTACTTGATAATTATCCCCTGGGACATAAACATTTTCATAATACTCTTGGTACATAAAGAATTGTTGCATATCAAACGCCTTGGTTGAAATGTTAATAATGTTGACAATTTTATATGATTTTGCGATTTCAGATAAAATCAAAAGTACATCTCAGTCCTGAAATCGTATCACTTATTTGGTTATTTGCCCCACATTCTTGAAAATTAATATTAGTGTTATCAAAACAATAGTGTATGCAGTATGAGCCTAAAACTGTCTTATAGAACTCGTTCCTAAATTATTCAAAATGTTTTCAATTACACAATTACTGAAACTGGATATATACTTACTTAAAAATTACTAAAATTCTATTTTCTGTTCTACTTAAATATGGCAACTTTGCATTTTAAAGTGTTTTGTCACGTTTTCTAACATAAATACATTTGGAAACCATAATGTCAAAGCAATGAAAATGGGAAAAATAAAATACTAACTATAGAGAAGAAATCGAAAATGATAAAAATACCTACTTGGAACCTCCAAGGTATTAACGAAGAATGGGCATTAAAAAATCCTGTACACAAAAGAGAATCATATGAGATGGAAATAATAGCGCTACAAGAAACACACATAAAAGGGAACGGTATACAAATCATAAATAATTATACACTGTTTAGTGGTAGTAAAAGAGTGTGGTTTGGCGCAGGCTTTATGATAAGCCTAAGGATAAAGCAAGAAGTGAAGAAGTATCGGATCGCATGTGTATTCTAACCATAAAGCATAGAAGAATAAATATATCCATGCACCCACTGAAGAAAAAGAGGAAGAGATAAAGGATATGTTCTTCGAGATATTAGAGGAAAAAATAGAGAACATCCCAAAGGAAAACATCGTAATAATAGTTGACGATGCAACTGCAAAAAGTCAGGAAAGAAGACATTTACAAGAAGATAACGGGAGGAGAAAGCTAGCACACAGGCAAAAATGATAATGGGGTAAGACTGATCTCACTAGTAATAGAAAAAGATCTAAAAATAATTAGTACACATTTCCAGAGAAAAGAGATTCATAATGGAACATGGACAAAACCGAGAAGAAATTAATCAAAGTAGATAGATCATGTCCTAATTCAAGTTAAACATGAAAAATAATAAAAGTCAGATCATACCAATGAGCTGAAATAGATTCGGACCATTTCCTTGTGGGAGTGCAAATAAATCTGAAAGAGACGAAAGTATTAGAAGGAAATAGAGAAAGATACAATGTAAGTGCGCTCCTAAATGAGGAAGTAGAACAAAAATATAAGATGGATACAGAAGGCAGACTCAATAAAAAGAAAAGTGCGATAGATAGTGTTGAAGAGAGATGGAGAAGACTGAAATAATCAATAAAGCACCCATCACAAAGAAACATCCCAAAACAAAAACTGCAAAAGAAAAAAATGGTTAGATGAGCAGTGCGAAGAGGAGTAAAGCTAAAGAAAAGGTTTAGGTAAAAAATTTTACAAACATCGTCACAGAATAATTACTCAATATAGGCTAGGCAGAGAAAAAAGGTGAATGAGATCATAAGGAAAAAGAAAAGGACGCACTTTGAAAATCAAATAAAGGAGATGGAGAACAAATACCAAGCCAACGAAATTAAAATTGTTTATAAAGATCTAAAGGACATACGAACTGGATACCAACATAACACGCTATTCATTAAAGATAAAGTAGGAACACAAATTGCGGGCAAAGATAGAAGAATCTTGGGACGAAATATCTTTAGATTTAATTAGAAAATCAATTTTGCAATTTAAGAAAAGGTTAAGAAAAGTGCATATGCGAAATGTAGGGTCAATATAGCATATTTTTAAATAAGTTGAAGTAGTTGCTATACCTAGATTTTAACTAGCTAAATAAGTACGCTCGTAAAAGTGTTTTTTAAATGTAATCTTTAGAAAGTTATGGTTTTGTTATTTTTTGAAATAACTGATATATATATATTGCGTACATAATTTTTCGTTCCTCCTTTACTAGCTCTGAAAATCTCAAACCTGTATCTCTACTATATCATGAGTTATCGGGCCGCAAACAGGGGTCCTTTTATTTATCCACCCGTATAATATCATATATAAATTTTATTTAAACCACAACAAATTAATTTTACACAGCTAATTTGGAAAAACTGTCAAGGCCAACCTTCACGCAAAAAAGATGTGAACAGAGAGTAGGTAGTTTCACATTAATCACTCGGTTATGAGTATGGTTGTTGATGTTTTATACGAGTACAGAGCGTATACAAATGGGCACAAAAGCTCCAGGTAGCGATATTCCTTGTACAACAGTCGAAAATCTTAATACGAAAATGTTGTATTGGTCTTAATGAGCTTTCACGAGCAGTAAATAAAAACAACTGTTTTTCAGGTAAAGTACCCCTTGTTGTTTTTAAAATAAGGGTGCTCTTCCTAGACTTCCTTCACCATGTCTGAGTGGTTGGCCTCAAATTCTTTCCAAAATTGTTGTAGGATGGATCTGCGGGCGGTGATATACGCTGCAGATTCCTTGATGGGTCGTCTTTCCCCATGTTGATAATTTGCTTGCGAATGGATTCTGCAGAGTCTTCTTGGGCTTTGAAAATCTCCTGTCGTAGTGCCATTGTAACGGTCTTGTTCGTAGAGGGCTGGCACGTTTAAGGACCTAATGCACCAAATGTTACGGGCTGGAACGTGTAGAGGCTCGAAGAACCAAATGTTCAGGGTGGAGCTTGTAGGGGACTGCATGTTTTAATTTGGACAATTACAGTATAAGTCTTAGGAGTGCAGGAATTTAAGAGGATGCAAACCAACGGTCTTGTGCAGTTTCATACAAGAACGGTAGTTAAGACTTGATTCCGTTGGTTGATGATGGAATGCCAGAACGCATTGTGCAGTCTCACACAAGGAATGTAATAAAGACTTGGATTTGTTCAAGCAGAGGTTCGTGAACACAGAAAGAGATATCTAACTGCATTTCTACTTGCGTGTTACATTTCATAACACGCTGTAATGTTTATATCAGCAATTCAACGTAATTGAAGTTTATTCACTAGCTCATTTAAGAAGTGCTGACCGCTTGTCAAGCATTTATATTTGCAACCAGTAGTTATGAAATACACGCACAATTATAAAAGTTCAAAAACATGTTTTGGTTTCTAAACAGTAACGTGTGATTAAAGTAAACATAAAGCTACGAGCTGCATGCAGTTTCAATACGTCGTGACTAAAGCATAATTAATTGTTATGAATATCCGTGTAAAGCTTAAAACTATTTTTATCTACGACCACTACTAAAAGTAGGCCTTTTAGCGCTAGCTTGTTTCACTAATAGTGACGTTGTTTACTTTTAGCTCTAGTGCTAAAAGTGAAGTGAGGTTATAAAACTACAATTTCGAACTGGAAGTGAAGTTGTAAAGTTAATCTAGTTGCTTCTTGCGTAACAGGTAAAGTGTTCTTGACATAATTAAAGCGTTATGTAATGAATACACTCAGATGTGGAGTATTAATAATTACATTTCGTAACTGACCTTGACAGCACTGACTTTGCAAACATTCGCCCGCGCATGGCCTACTATTTATTATGACATAAATTAGAAGTGTCGTAGATGCAAACATTTGTTAAATCGATATTTATGGATTATAATAATAATAATAATGGTGAGGCACTAACACCCCATGAAGGAGCTTGGCCTGCAAGGCGGATTAATAACGGTAAAATTAAGGTCGTAGATAAAATATTGTATGCAACGCGTGCTAAAAGTCGTTTATGCACGAGACATGTCTCGTGCATAAATTTCGACTTTTAGCACTTGTTGCATAAATAGCTATTTTTTGAACGTCGATGAAATAGTTATTTATGTAACAAATACTTAATACTAAAGTACTATTTTAAGGAAAACTGTGAGGAACACGAGTTCTATAAGATAATTTATCTAAAGTTCAGTTTTCATCACGAATGTGGGACAAATAATCACATCAGTGATAAAAAAGGACCTCCAGTGCTAAAATGTACATTGGATTTTATTTGAAATTGCAAAACTACATAAAATTTTCGATATTATTAATATTTCGGCTAGGCCGTTTGATATAGAAGAATATTATATGTGTTGTTAAAACCATATAATACCTTTGTATGAAAACAAAATGGTCGTATGAAGCATTGCTTCACTGTCCATTTCGTTTTAATGCACTGACGTTTTTTTTTATTTCACTGATGATTTCAGGTGAAAGTGTTTAGAAAAATAGAAAGTTGTGTTGAATTTAACATTCGAAAGTGGCACAGATAAATGCGACAACTGTCACATTTTGTTTGCCAGAAATTGTTTAAAATAATACATGTGTTACGCAACAGTGATCTTTAAACTGTGAGTAAGTATTGTCGAAAATAATTGAAATTCCTTATCATAATAACACGCTTTTAAATTTATACAGAGAGTTGGACCATATGCAATATAGCTCAATTATTGCTTTCAGAAAATATTTCGGAAAACAAGCAATTCAAAATAGGTCTTATAAATACTAACAATAAAGTAATAATTTCGAGATTTAGACACTTATTATTAGTCCTTAGATTGGTTATGCAGTTTCAAGTAGTAATTAAACGTTACGCTTTGGTCTATGACTCGGTACCGATTTAATCGTCTTTGCATCAGGACAGTTAAGCAATGATCTTTCTGGCCAGAACTTGGATGGCAGTTCCATGGCTGCTGCTCTCGACGCCTCGTGATACGGCTGTCACGGAAATAGTTGGTCCCGGATGTCATAATAACATCATGACAGTCGTTAGTGGGGTTGGAAGTCCCCATAAAATGTACAGCGACGCCTATAATTGGCCTAACGGCTGTTGGCTGAGTAACAAAATAAAATAAAAAGAAATTAAAACAAAGGGGTATGGCAATGGTTCTTAATAACTACTAATGTAACTCAGAAATGATAATGACCATTAGCCAATAAGGTTTCACTTGCCATGTTGTTTAACTCGGCTTCGCCCCGTTGAAAAATGTTATGTTGCTTGCCCTAACCACGAACTTTTTGCACTTGAATCAGAACTAGCTGTTGTTCGTTATCATTTTGTTTCAAGTAGATCGTTCTATATTTTGATAAAACTACATAAAAAAATCTTCAGGATAACCTAGGCAGTTTCTCATATACTTAGTGACAACATCACTTATTAGTTGTGTGACTTTTACAGTTATTGTAAATTGAAAATAACTTAAAACTTTCGTACGTTTTTAGAGAAACCTGTTAAAGGAATATTTTTGTCATTCTAAAATTACATTACAGATTAGTTCTGTAATATTCATTCAAATTTATGTAATTATAATCAACCCGGACAGTTTTTCTTAAATCGACTGTTATCTATACATATATTGCAATGGAAGCCTCTACTTATCTGGTTAATTAATTAATTTAAATATTTGATAAGTTAAAGTAAGGCAAACCCAAATACACAATTCACTGTTTAAATATTAATACTGTGCTCGTACTTTGCCTGTCAGTAAATTACTAGGCTGGTTAAAATATGAAAAGTACTTATTTACTGCACAAAATAAATGGTTGTATGCCCCTCTCTATATTTTATTTAACTGTAATTATTTAAAAACGCTAGCTCTCGGTAACATAAGCTCCTGTTTAGGGTGGGTTCCTAAGTCGACTGTAATTCAAAACTGATCTGAATTGTACTATAAACAGCAATTTTAAGCCGGTAGTTCAAATACGCGTTAATTCAATGTCCATAATTTGTCAAATCACAAAATGGTTGTCTCGCGCAAACAGCGATCCTATGAAAGTTTAAATACTCGTGAAAATATGAGAATTCCCAAGGTAAATATTCAAATTATTCGTGCTTGGCCACAAATAACAACTTTTTGTTTGAGCAGTGACGTATTTCGTGACGTAGGACAGACGCCGTGTAATTGCAATTGCTTCTGGCCGTTTCCTGTGACAGCCCGAACTTCCGCTAAACCACGGATTTTGATGACGCCTTGCTAATTACTAGAAAACCTATGCAAATGGGGCCTTGGGAATATGCTGGTCGTCTTCGGGAAGGTTTGATCCTGTATGGAACTCGTTTTCCGGAAGCTGACACTTATTTTCAGGCTAATTTCGTACCTTAGAAAATCTGTCGAACTGCACCGATGCACTCTGGAGATGACGCCGTTGAATTTTCTCAGCTGTAACCGCTCCTCCCGCTGCCAAATCTGATGGAGACGTTCTTGCAGACTCGTGGTATGCCCTGGACTGCTAATATCTTGGCTCCGATACTGATTGTGGCCGCAGTCAAAGATGGAAAAATTTTGCTGATCGGCACCGGTGTCCACGCAGATGAGATTGTCGAATTCTTACAATTTTCGTTGCGGAACTTTATGAAAATACTTCTACATGTACACTGGCATTTGGGCAATGAAAGGGTATACTTTTTATAGCTTGCAAAACAGGTTTATTATCAAAATTATATAATAAAATGTGGAGCACAAGCCTTAACAAACTGCAAAATATTTTTTTTCAATTGTTTTCCTCTGTTATTAAACAATATCGTATTTGGTTGCTAAGTTACAATATTAACGGAAATTAGGTTTGATAAATTAAAGGACAAAACGGAAATATTTTTGATTACTAAATTCAAATTAACATTTTTCTTACAATCTAAGTTATTGTCTTTTCCTTATATCTAAAATTGTTTCATTGCACCACACACCCAAACGTTTTATTATTTTAGTTTTAGCTACTGCTGTGCTATTGTACTATTTTTAAATTTAAATGCACTGATTTATTAAAGTTTACCACTTCTCATTTGCTTCTTTCCTGTCCTGTTGCCTGCTTATCAAATTGCTCTTTTGCAATGTCCTGTTATTTGATTCTTGCTTGCTTTACCTTTTAAGATTCCTCACAATTTTCACTTTGCTTGGCTTTATTGAAAACTACGCTTCTTTTAACATGCACAAAGCAAACCTTTTTGTGTCTATTAATTTCTTTCGGTTCGGCTTCACATTATGCACAAACCTATTACTTTTATTTATTTAAAAGTCAATTTCGACCCCTGTGAAAATAAGCCTTGTCTTTGCGTTCCTTACTCAACTACTTTACTATTTCTCGCATCCCATTGTCAATGCATTTAATATTTTAATTTTAGTTTAACATTGCAGTTACATAAAACACCCCAACTCTGTGCTTATTTAATCGGTTAATTATGTTGCACTGCTAGCAGAGCCAAGTCGTGGGCTTAATACCATTACAATATAGATTGTCTGAAATCCGTCTTGAACATAGGAAATTAATGAGTGCGACAAGGAAGACATAAACAAAATGAGTAGCAGGACATAGATAGAATGTAATCATGGCTAGCTAAATTTTTAAACTGAAATTAAGTCAATGAAACAAACAAACACTTCTGTCAAATATTTTATCTGTCATTAAGAGTATAAAGTGATAATAATGTAAATAGTAAACAATAGTAGATTTAAAGCTCACTTTATACTCTTAATGAGAGATCAAATATTAGACAGAAGTGTTTGTTTGTTTCATTGACTTAATTTTAGTTTAAAAATTTAGCTAGCCATGATTACATTGTATCTCTGTCCTGCTACTAATTTTCTTTATGTCTTCGTTGTCGCACTCATTAATTTCCTATGTTCAAAATGGATTTCGGACAATCTGTATAAACAAAAGTCACAACCCTGACTAATCAACGCAGAACCGTAACCACTGGTACTAGGAACTTCAAATTTGAATGGAAGGTTCAATTTGTTACGTAAGGTAGTGCTAAGAAGGGTTTTTTTTTGAAATTCGACCCCGAAGGGGGTGAAAAGGGGTAAAATGTGTTTACACGAATTCCTCAATATCTCTTGGGCCCAATGAGATATCGACTTGATGTTTACTTGCAAAGATTGTCAACGCAAATGCCTAGAAAGGTATTTCAGGATTATGCCCTAATCAACCCCTAAAGGTGCAACTAGGGATTAGTGGTAAATTAAGAAACCCTTCGTATCTCTTATGTTTATTGAGTTAGAACATTCTTTTTTGGCATATAGATATATTTTTAGAATATCTAGAAAGCGGTTTAAGGGATTTTGAAAATTTTAGCCCTATGGGGGTGAATAGAAGTAAATTGTGTATTCACGAATTCCGCAATATATCTTAGATCCGGTAAGATATCGATTCGGTGTTTGCTTGTTAGGTATCTAATGCAAATGTATAAAAATGCATTTCAGGATTTTGTCCTAATAAATCTTTAAAGGTGCGAATCTGCATTCGGAGTGGATTATAGAATCCCTTGTATCCTCTGTGTTTGTCGAGTTAGATCATTCCTTTTCGGCATATAAATGTGTTTTTCAAATTTTTAGAAAAAGGTTTTAGGGTTTTTTAAATGTCACCCCTATAGCGGTAAGAAAGGAAAACTGAAAAAGGGTAAGGGGTTAAAAAAAAATTTCCGCTCTGGGTTCATTTTAGGATAAAACTAGAGGAAAGAATCTTTCGAGATTCCACCCTTAAGGGGTGAAAGGAGGTAAACTGTGTTTTGACGAATTTCGCAATATCTCCTAGAATAAAATTGGAAGAAATTCCACCCCAAGTGGGTACATAAGTACATATATTTTTTATTTTATCTCATTGTTATCCTAAAACTATAGTTTTATCAATCTATACAAGGGGAACAACAATTGCATACTCATTTCCAGGGGGTACGTGAATCATACAAGAGTTAAGGAAATTTTTTTCGGGAGAATATTGCTTCCTTTATACCTTCAATGTTGTTTTGCAGCCTTTGTTAGCTTAGCGTATTGAGTGAGAGGGAGGGAGCATTCCAAAATTTATTTAAGATTTAGAAGAAAAAGCAAACATTTGTAGTCCGTACGAAGAACGGGTATCTAGCTAGTTTTCTTTATAAAAGTTTTTAATTGCTTATAATTACAATGCTGTATATCTACAAGTATACTTCTAAGATCATCAAGTTTGAAACGGATTCATTTATTCATTATCTATAAGGGACCATTCATACCTCGCTGAAAGTGCATCGGTGGCAATGGTCCGCACGCAACTTACATTACTCTCCCCCGTATCCAAACATACAACACATTTAACACCTAAACCTACCTTACAGCTAACCTAACTAATTAGCTCAAATCCATTGCCGCTCCAAGAAAATTCTCGGCTACGGTCAGATTTGAACCCATATCCACCTTGTTGCTAATCAGACTGCTAAACCACTCAACCACCCAGGTGGCCTGTTTGAAACGGATATATTTTATAATTAAATCACCACTCTAGATATCATATGAATTGGAGTAAACACCTAGAAACTAAATTTATTTTTTGATGGTAAAATAGGTCGAACTCATAAATCTTCACATTTTAATACGTTTCAAAAATATTTTACTTAAATGCTTTACTTGGTAATCCATGGTAATCCCATGTAGCATCCATTACGAAATGTCACAGCATAATTAACAAAATAGTTAAAAAAAGAAAACTAAAATTAAGTAAAATAAGGACAATATACGTAAATCTTTGATTATACAATGAAGTTTGAAACTAATATGTTCTACGTTAAAAACATTATGTTAAATTGATAGCAAAGTGGCAATTAGAGTTATATAGAGCGTGTACTCTAAAGGTCTTCAATAAATGTGGATATTGACTCAGCGATAAGATGTGATATTATTAAGCTCTGCAATTAACCAGTAGCGGTGATGTGGGTAATCAATGCCATAAACTTAACAAAAAAGTAGTAACACCCTGTAGAAAACTAAAGGCGATCTCATTTTAAGGTAAGCCACTTAATTCTAGACAGAAAGTGTCTCGTTAATGTTTTTGCACTATCTCATAGTTTCTTGGCAAATTTTATTTTTCACCCTATTTCTTGGTTCAGTAAAAACTACGTTTCACTTGTACAAATTTAACGTATAATTTTTTCTTAATTTTAAAATGAGCATTGATTTTCTTTTCGAAATGTTCGTAATTTAATATTTAAATGTTTATATTGGTGAAATACCCAACTAAACAGCATGACTAAAGAACTTGGCCTATATCGTCATAAACAGAAGATATATTAAAGGGAAAAAGTACTTACAGGATCTTTAAATATTTCTGTAAATCGCTCCGATGACGCATGGCCCTTTTTATCTCGAACGATGAGATAAATGCCACCAATGCCATCACATGAACGCAATAGCTTTTGGATAAGAATTTTTCCAAAAAATCCCGTTCCACCAGTTATTAACACATACGAGTTATAGTAAAATTCGTGTATTACACCACTCATCTCCACAGTAGTAGGCACAGTTGAAACAGCTCTTGCAAAATAGTTGAAGAACTAATTTGAATTAAAGATTCGTTTTTATATGCCACGTGCACGAGCAGTCGGTGCAAATAATTATATGTTAAAATTTCTGACCTGTGCATTATATTCAGATTGCGAATCAGATGCAAATTTTCTAGAAAAATATGGTGGCGGAAACGTAACAAATTCAGCACGCGCCTCATTAGTTTGCTGGTATAGTTCTTTTGGGTTTTTCTTTATTTTATTGGTTATTATTTTGATATTAAGTATCAGTGGAAGTTAATAACTGCTACAATTTCTTCCTTAAATTGACAATTTGAATATTCAGCTCAGGGAGTTTGAATAAAACAAGAATGTATAAGTCAATACTTGCTGTTTTGAACTTTTTTTAATTTAAAACTAAAATTAAAAGATTGTGAATATTATTTTGTTTTTCTGTAATACTTTAATGTACTAGGGCAATAATGTTAAAACAAATTGGACTGAACTGTCACTGTTAAGTAAATTTTACCATAATGTGCAAATAGCATGGCATTTTTGAACAAATTTGAACATTAACAAGAGACAGTGTTTGTAAATGAAGAATCAGCGATGCATTATCATGGTAATAAGTATTTATAACAGATTTGGTGTTATCGTAAGTGTTCATCCTCAAAAATCTGTCAATATTCATCAAGGCACCCTCACGTATTTTTTTTTCTCTCAGAGAACAGACGTCAAATTTATAAACTCCATTTTTTTCATTTTAGCAATCTAACATGAAACTTTATATGGTACACGTACATAATGCTCTTTAGTGGATTTGCCTTTTTATACAGATTCGTTCCTTTAAAACAGCTAATAAATGTAATAATAAGAATGTCTTATATAAGCAATACATCTTCTAAAGTTATATAAATTTTTTTTAATGTAATATCGAATTCAACATCTTTATCTAATTGCAAATTAATATTAAAGCGTTCAAGATGCTGAAAAGGTTCAAAACTGTAGTACGTATTATTCATTAATGATCTGATATGCAGTAGAACTTCCCCGTAACGTTTCGCGTGGCGTATAATAAAGAATAATAATGTGGGAGCGAGGATACGGAAATTTTTCAGATTTTGAAAATTTATACCAGACTTGAAGAAAAGTAGCAAAATAAATTTCCAATGCATTAACGAAGGTTGGCAACTTCTGTAAATTTTTGTTAAAATTTGTGAAATTGGATAATGTTTTCCCTAGCGCAAAAATAAATGTCATTTCGAAATTCAAGTCACAACTGAGATGTCTTCATTATGGTATGGAATTGAAGAAGAGATATTGGTATTCTGTAAACCTATTCAATCGAATATCTTGACATGTGATGAGTGATTCTCAATCTAGTCTTCAGTGGAATTTAAGAAGTAAGTTGCTCTGCGAAAGCGATTAGTATATTATTTCAAATTAACTGTGCAGGAAGTCGGAGTACTTATATTTTTCCAAAATGAATAAGCCATCTTCCATATAGAATATTTATTTGGAGAGCAATTTACTAACCAAGTTGGGGAAAAGTCCCTTAAAATAATATACACAAAAAGAACCGGACTTAGACGCATGCTGACTAGACTGAAGCCCAGGGCTGCAAAGTTGCGATGATAAAAAAAATATTTAAATATTATAAACTAGCTGACCCGACAAACATTGTTCTGCCCAAAAATAATTTGTTTCTGAAACCCCGTTTCACCACTATAAAGTTTTAATTTTGTCATGTCCACCGTCTTGGACTTAAAAATAAATGCCATTTTCGCAATCAATGTCCCAAAAAACCTCAATAACGACACTCATTTTTAAGATTATTTACCCCATTTCACCCCGTAAGGGGTTGATTTTCGGAAAATCAAGAAATACTTGTTTGCTTATGTGTTTTTAGGAGTACTCCTACTAAGTTTCAGGTCGAAATGTCTATTTAATATTATTTTTCCATACAAAATTGAAACCCCCATTTTACCCCTTTAGGGGTTGAATTTCGAAATATCCTTCCTTATTCCTTGTATACATCATAGCTGTGACCTACCCGGCGTTGCCCGGGCATAATATTACGTAAACCTATGCGTGTATGTTTTGAAACATGACTTTTCCATTGTTCTATTCCGGCTTTTCCATTAGGAAAAAAAATCGATTTTTCCCAATTTTCCGAATTTTCCGAGTTTTCCCATTTTTCTCTTTGAAAAGCCGTTAAGAAACAAAAACATACGAAATCCCATCCAAAATAATCTTTTTGATTTTCCGAATGCACCGCGCTGTTTCCATATCCCTGCCCGATAATGTGCATGCTGAACTATATTCAGAAAGCTCTTAGCAAGAACGCTTACCGTGCTAGGGACATACAGTCAGCCATCAATCGCGATCTTCATCTACAGACACCCAAATCTCCAAACACCGATCGCTTAGGAAAGTTTCTTCGAAAACAAAACATGAAAACAGTATTCAAACCCTCACAGGTTCTTTCTTTACCTAAAGATAAATTAAATACGCCATCTGAAAATGCGTACAGAGTCCCTTGCTCTTGTAATGCTGTATACATTGGTGAAATAGGACGTTTAGTAAAAACTCTCATCTTTGAACACCAACGCTATCTCAAGTCGGGTTTCGTTCCATCATCAGCCATCGTCGAACACCAACGCGATACCGGCCATAAGATTTTTTCGATAAAACTTCTATTATCTTCAAATCTCCATTCTTCTTTAGCAGAAAGATTCGCGAAACCCTTGAGATTTAAAAACACCCTATTAATCTTAATCAGGACGAAGGCTTTTCCCTTGCTCCTATGTCGAAAGTTCTAATTTGTAAGCCCCGTCCACCGTCATACAACCGCGACGGCACTTACCTATAGACTCTCGCATTTCTTCTTTCGATCGTCAAAAGACTTTCGTCTCTGGCGTAATTTACACTTTGAATTACCGTGGTATTTTGCCTTTCCTCCTGATGGAGCCCCTCACGAAAGTAGTTTATTAAGTTCTTCGACGTCAATAATGACACGGTCCAATCCCGGAAACCGTTTGTTACAGCTTTGTTATAGTTCATATAATGTTTGCTTTTAAAAGTGGAAATAAAATATGCGCTTGGTATAACAGTAATTAAGTTTTGAAAGGCTAGCAAATCACCATGAAGTGAATACATTTATTTCACAACCACATGTATTTATTTCTGCAATACGATGGCAAACGGCATTTTAACAAGAAGTAAGATTTATTACTGAATTCTTCGAGACGCCATCAATCCAGTATATTTTCTAAATTTAATTAGACAAGGAAGAGACCACAAAAATGTTAAGCTTGGGTCCAGCAAATAGCCGAATCCGTGAATGTACACCAAAACAAATAATATTAAAACCTTTTTGCATCAGCGTTGTATAAAATGATATTGCACACAAAAAACTATGCTAACTGGTATAATAAGAATTTTAAATATTGTAAAAATGTTGATATTTTTTTTTCAGAAATTCAAGTATCAATATTTATTCTGCCACTATTACTACAATTGCGTAGTTAGGTATCTCCAGTAAATTGTCTATGTGTTTTTATATTTGTTACTCGCGAGGAAGGGTTGAATTAAAATTTGTCACTGACTACTGGCCGCGCTGTATGAAGACAGTTGGCTGTAGGTAAGTTTAAATAGATTTGAATTACGTCACATTTTTCTTAAAAATACAAGAAAGTCAAAATAATTGTAGTAAAATACTGAATTGCTTTTATTCTTTAATAGTATTTACGTGTCAAGCTTAGTAAATTAGCCTTTATGGGTGAGCCGGATAATTTGCAGGGAGATCGATGTAGGAGCGAGCCCTGCAATCCGGTGAGCCCCAATAACGGCTAATTGCAAGCGAGCCGCGTACAACGTTTTATTTCCTCTTGAGGGACATCCTAAAAATTAATATTAGTGATTAATGAAGGACGTGATTATTAGAAAACAAGGTGCTTGTAAAGTCGCGATGGCAGCATTTTACAGGCATCTGGCTGTAAAGACTCTTTTACAGGTCAGTTCAGACGACAGTAATGACCGTTTAACAAGTCAAGAGAATATAAAAATTATTTAGTTGTACTAGTGCTTTCATTATTTTGAAGAACTTCTAAATTTTTTGTTATATATTCCATGCTCATGTTCTAAACGATACAATTTTAGCTGTACTAGTGTTGAACTAAACTTAGATCGAAAGGCTCATTTAATGTTTGGTAACTGTATGTCGGAGCATTTTTCTCTTTGGGGTTACTTGCATTCGCTATGATCCGTAAAACTAGCTAATGGTTAAGAGGTTAAGATTCCTAACGTATGTTTCATAAGTTTTGGCACAAAATTCAAGAGGGCTCAAATGAGATTACTGTGCAACTTATCGAGATCGCGTTGGAAACAAAAGTATGTTTGTTTACTACGCTTCAATTTGACATATGGGTATCGTTAATCAATTTACGAAAAATGTCATACAAACTGGAAACTAGAAAAAGCATTTATAATTTATTTTGGCAAATGCCTAAAGCTGAAGTAGTGCTTATTTTTCGAAACCAGGATATATCAGCTAGGACCGTATATCGAACAGAGTATCCCTTGTACGAACCTTCCGAAAAGTGGAAGACCAAGACTGTCCACCCCCAGCAGTGCAGAAGAGTGGTAAAAAGTGCTAAAAATAAGGTTGGTGTGTCTGTGAGGAAACTAGCCAGGGAGAATCGGACTACTATTTTTAGAATTTTGACCAGAGGTGGTCAAAAATACCGCAAAAGACAAAACTGTTCAAAATACACCTCTAACCAGCTAACCCGAATACCCCGATGTTGGCGCGACTTGCCTTCTTGCCATTATGCTAGAGAAACACAACATTGGCTTCGACAGCATAACATTCCTTATGTACCAATAATTGATAACACACCACACTTGCAGTAGTCTCGCCCCATTGAAAACTTTTGGGCACTTTTGGCACGAAAAGTGTACGACGCAAGATGGACAACCTAAAATCGGGACCAACTACGTCGTAGAATTTTGACTAAGATCAGGGAAATTGACGTTGTCTCCGCCCAGGCCCTTATGAGAGGTGTCCGAAAAAAACTGCGCCTCGTGGAACAGCAGGGGCCGTTACCCATAATTAAATAATTAAATTATGTTCTCAGATAGTCTAATTGTTCTAAGAAAACAATAATTTCTAATAAAGTTTGCCGTGTTAAAAATATTTGAGTTTTTATGTTGTGCCAAAACTTATGAAACATACGTTACATTATTATTACAATTGTATAATTCACAGTCTATAATGTTTGACAAAACTTTGTAATTTAAAATTTGAAGACAAGTGCTTGGCCAATTCAGAAAAGAAACTCAAATCGCTTTTTAATTAAAAAGTAACGATCTTATCTTACGAATAAGATGTTTTTTGCTTATCCAGCTCGGGCGAAGTCCTAGTTGTGTACGGTCTCCTTCCATTAAGATGGCTTGCTGAGGTTGCTAAGGTTTGTAATGAAGTATTATATATAAATATTGTAGGGTAAAGTGGTATATTTCAGCTTGAATGCTAAGAATTCTCAGATTGTAATTTACACATTGTTGATATAACGTAGCATTACGAGAGTTTGTGTAGAAGTTGAACATTGATTTTCTATTAAACCGTGCCTTGCGGAATTTGGTTAATAAATGGCCTATGAGGGTACATAAAATTCCATAAGTTTAGTATGCTAGGTATGAAGGGCATTAAATTTAACGAACCGTGATTTCTACAACGTGTTGTAAACTTCCAAAAGGTTCCGATTTATAGGAAAACCCGAGCTTCGAAGATAGGTAGGTACTACTAGAGTTTCATAAATGTTGTGTAACTAAAACATGCTTGGTATTCAAGAAAGTGCAATACGAATATTCAGTAAATAGAGAATCGATTTTATTGACAACGGTTGCGTTTATGCGAAACTAAATATTTTCAGTGTAGTAATTTCCACACAGAGGAATGCCGTTTTCAATATTTTTGTAAAGTCCGGCAATCGATTCACACTTTTATTATAACATTTACCGAACATATGTAAACTAGTTGCTTGTACGGAAATGCAAAATGTTTCTTTAATCAACGTTTTAAAGCAAAGAATTGAACAAGCAAACACTGTTTAGAATATTACTAAATTGTCTATTAACATTCCAGTATGCTTTGTTCTGAAATCGCTATTTAAAGTAGTCTTTCGGTACTTATTTCAGTATAAAAACTAGATTTTTACAAAAACAGCTATGAAAATACTTTCATAACTGGTCAGAAATAATACATTACGGAAGTAGTTTAAAAAAAATGAAGTTTTACTGTACGAGCATGGCTGGTTTAAGACGTTCGTCAAAGAGTACTTAAACAGCCATACGAAACAGATTTTTTAATGCGTGCTGTATACTATTCTTTTCGCATATATAGAAATGTCACATATTAAATTCTTATATAAAAGTAACATTAAAGATCAAAATACAACTAAGCTGAGCAGAATTCCTTTGTAAGTACTGAACTGACTGAACACAATAGACTAACTAAGCTCTGACGTCACGACTGGGCAGAGCTTCGCGAAATTTTCTAAACAAATCGATACGCTATGTAAAATGCCCATTAGGATAATTTAATTGCAAGTTTATTCTTTTATTTGTGCTGGATAAGAGTGGTTACATTATTTTTCGATAAATTGTATGCTAACTATTTGAATTTTCCAATTTGTTTGGTCAGGAAGGTGTTTGAATCATATTTTAATCAAATTAAAATATTTTGAGGTTATGTTTTGTCTTGTTATTTTTTATTAATTTATTAACTATTTCATATTATTTTTAGATTTTGTGTACCGACTTCTTCCAAGAGGTTTGTAATTCTTTGAATTAATAAACCACGCAAACTGACTTAGAAAAAATTTGCCTCATAGACTTGTTCTCGAGTTATCTTTGTTACATCCCTCCGGCGTGATATAATCGACTTTTCTTAACTTTTCGACCATACTTCAACGATGAAGCGATTGACGTCTTTACAGAAGTTATGTAGTTTAATTAACCTTTTCATACAGTCGCGTTGGTTGTTTGATCGAGTGAGATTGCGACAAAAACTGTACATTTGAAAAAATGGTTGAGATCAAAATCAATACTGTTATGCCGAAATAATTCCAAATTGAGATGATCCTATACAAATATTTCATTTGTATATTTTATATCAAATGGTTCTGATTCGTTTTGATATTTTTTCAATTAAATTCTCTCGAATAAATTAATAATTTATTTGTTCCCACAATGACGGGCATGTTCAAGACTATCAATTATTCTCATAGTTTGCTGGTACTGTTATTTAAGCTTACATTTCCACATAGTAGTTTTATTCTAAATTTACTGTGTTGACTTTACGATGCATACTAAAATTTTCATATTTAAATGTATGCCAATTATATTTTATTTTCCAGCTATACAGAAACGTAATTAAACGATGGTTATTTTAAGTTACCAGTATATAGGTGTGTATGTTGGAATAACGAATTAGCACATTTTAGAGTAAAAAACTACTTACCTACTTACTTACTTAATGCTAGGACCTTTCCACCCTTGCTGGTTGGAGGTTGGAGTAAAAAAAACTAACAGTAATAAAAACCATTCTAGCCCTATGAACGATATGTGGTTAGTATTTTTGACGGAAACCAGTAATAACTAAGAGTACAAATAGTACATTGTGTATTAAGAGCGGGCACAGATACTTTTGTGCTCACACACGTAAATTGTAGCACAAGCCGCAAGCAAGCGCTGCAAGCGTGTAAGAGGACGAAATTCTCTTTACGCTCGAAACACACATACTATTTTTTCTACGACAGATCAAGGAAGAATAATATTATTGTTTAATCCACAACATAATCATTCGCACTGGCATCTATAACTTTTGTATCTAGTGGCCATGCATCCGTATCCATTTTTCTTTAAGCCAGCGGAAATTAGTCTTTTCCGCTCGCTACTGTTGGAGACGAGCGGAAAAGTGACGTACCTGATTTTTATTGGAAAACGTCAACCTTCTGTCGTCAAATGACAACTCGGAAAGCATATTCCCAAAGCTGTTGTAGAAAAAATATTTTACGCCTCGGCCAGCAATTTCAGGCATCGTCCATAAAAAAACAGTTTTTCAGCCTAGATACATAAATAACTATAAATTTGTTATTTTCTATAATGTTGATAAAGAACAGTGAGAAATGTGAGTTTGCTATGGTGATATTTTCTGGTGTCTTAGCTCGATCAAATTTCATAAAACATTAGTAAAATCTATCGCCAGAATAACTTTAAACATGTTTTATTTTATCTCAGAACCTAGTACAGCTAGTCAGTTAGAAATTTTGTTTTGTATCTCCTTTATGCAGCCACTTCTTCAATAAAAATGCTAAAATTTCAGAATACCCATATTTATTTTTAATATGATCTAAAAAATACATTCTGATATAATAAAAATCGTAATCACCTAAAATTTTTATAATAGTCCGTTTTGGTATCAATTTTCGGCAACATTTATCTTGATGCTATTTTTGATTTAATGAAGATCACACACTGCTGAAGATCCTTCATTTACAAGATTAAGGCAGCGCTCTACGGCCTGAGAAAGGCAAGGACAATTTAGAATGTTTTGTCCATTGGTACACCAGCCACCATTTGCTGAAGTTCTTCGGTCGCATTTTTTTTCGTGATGGGCCTGCCGGTATATAGGTTCAGTATAGTCATTTGCTTTAAAATTACATTTTCGAACTTTTTTGTAGCTGCAACAGGTGGAATACTTCTGGATTTTAAAATTCGTCTTAGCTTTTGACGTCAGTGTCAAGCAATTCATTGGAGGTTGCTGATTTTCAATATTAGTGAAAAAATCTAAGTTTCTTGTTCCTTTTTATTTGTTAATCGTTGATAACGAGGGCAGATTGTGCCTCGAAACGTTCGTTATTTAATACGTTATTTAATAATTTTAATTTGCAGAATGGCGAAATACCCAAATAAGAATATGAATTATAGTATATAAAATTACCAGAAAACTTATAGACACAATAAGCAAAGCAAAAAATAGCGTAAAAAAGAAAAACTACTTAGGAGATGAAATATTGCGTTGAATATACAGAGTGGAACAAATTGGTAAACAAGCACATATAGTGAAATACTATGAAAATTTGGCACAAGAAGTTATAAACATAATGGGAACATAAATATATTAAAATAAATGTGTCATTAGGAAAGCAACGTATAATTAAACTAAGGAAACAAGATGGTACGGAAACGACAAATGAGAAGAAAATAATAAAAATTGTCGAAGATTCTTATGCGATCTTATAAGAAGCGCAAACATAAATACAGGTTACAGAAACTATATTGACTCAAAGTAGGTCATGAAAGGCGCTGTGAACATATTTGATGAATTGGCAATATGCGGAAAGTTGTCAAACATACAAAGTTTGGTTATATTTTATACTAGCAGGATGCCCGTTCTTCGTACGGACTACAAATGTTTGTTTTTTCTTCTAAATCTCAAATTCATTCTACAGTGTCCCCCTCCTCCATCACTCAATACGCTAAACAGTTTACCCTATTTCGCCTCTTAGGGGTGAAATTACTAAAAAAAATCAGCCCGTTTTATACTGAAATGAACCCACAGCGAAAAATAATTTTAACTTCCTACTTCTATTCAGTTTTCCCTTTTTACCGCTTTAGGGGTGAAATTTAAAAAAACCCTTAAAAACCTTTTCTAAATATTTAAAAATACATCTATATGCCAAAAAAGAATGATATAACTCAACAAACACAGGAGATACAAAAGGTTCTTCACCCCGAATTCAAATTCGCACCTTTTAAGGGTTGATTAGGGCAATGAAATGTGGTTTTAGACATTTGCATTGGATAGCTACTCATGCAAACACCAAGTCGATATCTTACCGGGCCTAAGAGATATTGTGGAATTCGTGAAAACATAGTTTACCCCTTTAAGGGTACATTTTTCAAAATCACTTAAATCATTTTTTAGATATTTTAAAAATATATCTATATACCAAAAAAGACTGTTCTAACTCAATAAACATAGATATTTAGGGTTCTTTAGTTCAGCCCCAATCCAGACTTGCACCTTTAGGGGTTGATTAGGGCAAAATCCTAAAATACGTTTTTAGGTATTTGCATTGACAATCTTTGCAAGTAGACACCAAGTCGCTATCTCATCGGGTCTAAGAGATATTGAAGAACTCGTAAAAACACATTTTACCCCTTTTCACCCCCGTAGGAGAGGAATTTCAATTAACCCATTTTATTATAAAATGGAACTCACGGCGAAAAAAATTAATAAATTTAACCCCCCCTCCCACCACTTTTCAGTTTATCCCTCTTTTACCCCTTTAGGGTTAACATTTTCAAATTCCCTTACACCCCTTTCTAAATATTTTAAAAATCAATCTATGTGCCAAAAAAGAATGTTCTAACTCAATAAACATAGGAAATACTTAGGGTTCTTTAATTCACCCCCAATCCAGATTTGCACCTGTAGGGGTTGATTAGGGAAAAATCCTAAACTACGTTTCTAGGTATTTGCATTGATAATCTTTGCAAGTAAATACCAAGTCGATATCTTATCGGGTGTAAGAGATATTGAGGAATTCGTGAAAACACATTTTACCCCTTTCACCCCCTTAGGGGTCGAATTTCAAAAAATCCCTTCTTAGCACTACCTTACGTAACAAATCGAACCTTCCACCCAAATCTCAAGTTTCTAGTACTAGTGGTTTCGGCTCTGCGTTGATTAGTCGGGGTTGTGACTTTCCTTTATAGTATAGGTATATATAAATATAGATGACAAGTAACCAGCAGCGTTGGGTAGAGGTATTTTGTTTGCACAGTGAATAACGTCATATGACAGATTCTTTGTGTTTTAAAGTGTGAAAATTGATGTTGCTGTTGATTTTGTTAATTCTGTAATTTTGTTATTGTTATTGTTGCTATTTTTGTGTGTGTTGTTAATTCTGTTATTAAATGCGACACACCACAATGTTAAGTACGCCTCTGATTTATTGTGTCAATTAGCTTAAATAAGGTTAACAATTTAATGTCAAATATAATAGATGTCAAAAGTGTTACCAATACAAAACTTGGAAATTACTTGATTCTAACATTAGTTGCGATTTTCACCACGCTTCAATCTAGAATCTGTAACCTGTAATATAAAGAAAAGGACCAAAAATAATAATCGTCAGCTCAAAAGAAATCCCAACGATAAAATTAGAAAAAAATTGAAGCGAATGAAGAACAAAAAAGTCCGAATATAGTATTATTAGTAAACAAATTAAAAATGGAGGAAAACTTTTATATGCATTCAGATTTTTGTTCAATAAATTCGATACTTAATTGTAATTAATCATATATTTAAATAACTAACAAACACCATAAAGCTTTCAACAACATCAATAGTAATTTACGTTACAAGGCCGGAAAATGACTTATTAAAGTACGAGTTTAGATGTTTACGGACGAGGCGATGAACGAGCCTAGTCTGGAATTTCTAAACGAGTATTTTAATAATATTTTACGGCCGTGTATCGTACAATGTTTTATTTCATACTGTTTTATATTATCGTCCTAATGACTTTAATCCTCTATATAATAAAGGAGAACGATCCAGACGTGTGTGTCCGTCAGAATTGCAGACGCGATGTCCCGATTGAGGGAATGCCGGTTACGGTAGCAGCGGCATTTGTGTTTGCATTGGAGAGGGGCGGAGCCCCGAGGGCCCTTCAGAGAGGAGCGGAGCCCCCATATTATAATTTGTAGAAATACTAATAATTTTCGAAAATAACTAATAAGTAGCTATATGACTTTTAAATTTACCACTTACAATCTGTGCTGTCTTATAATCTAGTGATGTGGCATGAATTTAGTTACGCACAATGTTTTCATCCAGGAAATAAATATTATATATAAATATATAAATTCTGTACTGAAACCAGGGCTGTGAAAGTAGGGAAGTAAAGCGGTCGTCAAAGGCGTTATGCTAATTATAAATATGCCGTTAACGGTATGCTACACGACTGGATTTCGCACGAGATAATCGGTGATCTGCCGAGCCTCAGGCCAAACTCCTAAATGAGGTATAGCGCCCGAACTGTTTTACTTACTTAGGCATAAAACATTATTTATCTACGACCACTAGTAAAAGTAGGCCTTTTAGCGCTAGCTTGTTTCACTAAAAGTGACGTTTTATAGTTTACCGTGGTTAAAGAAATCAGCTGTTTACTTTTAGCCCATGTGCTAAAAGTGAAGTGAGGTTATGAAACTACAATTTCGAACTGGAAGTGAAGTTGTAAAGTTATTCTAGTTGCTTCTTGCGTTACAGGTAAGGTGTTTTTGAAATAATTAAAGCGTTATGTAATGAATACAGTCAGATGTGGAGTATTAATAATTACCTTTCGTAACTGACCTTGACAGCACTGGCTTCGGAAACATTCGCCCACACTGGATGGCCTACTGTTTATTATGACATAAAATAGAAGTGTCGTAGATGCAAACTTTTGTTAAATCGATATTTATGGATTAATAACAGTAAAATTAAGGTCGTAGATAAAATATTGTATGTAACGCGTGCTAAAAGTCGTTTATGCACGAGACATATTATGAAACTCAGCCTTCGGCTTCGTTTCATAATTTTCATGTCTCGTGCATAAACGTCGACTCTTAGCACTTGTTGCATAAATAGCTATTATCATCATCATTGTTGTTATAGACTCTTAACCAAATTAATTTTAGTATCGTTAAGAGCTTCATTACCGCACTTAGTGCGGTAATATAAAATTACCGCACTCTTTTTGTATAAAGAAATACATTGAACCAGAATTTATTGGTGAAGATAAAATATTGAACAATACACGTTTGCTTATGGCAATTAACAAGACTCGTTTGATTGCGGCAAAACTCGGCTCACCGCCTCGTTTTTGGCAATCAAACTCGTTTCGTTAAGATGCTCATAATCAAACTTGTATCGTTAATATCTATTAACTAAGTTTTATTTCTCAAAATTTCTTTAATAACTTATACGTAAATAATTTGATCGGCAGGGTCGATTATGTTTTTTTTAAATTACTTAAATTTCGATAGCCACAGTAAAAATTATGTGTCATACTGAACAGCAAAGAGATAAAGCGTTGGATATTATAAAATTAGAGAAACGCTTTCTAATTGAGTATAACTAACTACCTGAGTTTCGTGATTCTGATAGAACTTGGGGAATAGTGAGGATGTGCTTAGTTTATTATTATTATTATAGCGAGTATTTGCAGCTATTGCCGCTTCTCGCATCCTAAGCGCCATCGGTTTTTGTCGTTCCAGTCTCCTTCTCTCAATCCTCTCTTTTCCATTTCACTTTCTACGTTATTTATCCATTTCTTCCGAGGTCTCCCTCGTTTATTTCTTTGTGCTGGAACCCAGTTCCATACCTTTATTGATATTCTTTCTTCATTCATTCGGCGCAGATGCCCGTACCATCTTAACTGCTTTTCATTTATCATATCTATAATAGTATTTTTGATTTCCATTTTCTCTCTGATAACTTCATTTCTAACGTGGTCGTACAAGGTTAGGCCACAACATCTTCCCCAGTGTGTCATTTCCGCCGAGAGTAGCTTGTGATTCATCTTTTTGTCTATAACCCATATCTCCGTGCTTAGTTTACTTTAAAAAATAACATAATTTTAGAAACATTTCCCATGAGTAAGCGCTACAGTTGTTATGATGCATCCATATAGATATTATTGATTTATTTTACCTTAAATTAATGATCGAATAGTCTTTTCACTTAGTTTACATATTTCATCAATTTTACAGATAACGCAGACAATATAGTCATTGTAGACGTATGTAGACAATGTCCTACAACTAAGAAGTTCATTAGTTTTCCAAACAGAGAAATGTAACTGTCTCCAGGGTATGGACAATTTAGTTAGACAAAAGGTTCTGGAATTGGCCCTAACTAGGACATTCTTTTATTTTTTCTTGTATCCCCATTTGGAATGCGGTACTTGTCAGGCTCGCTCGCTTAAATAAAGCTCTAAAAGTTAGCAACTTACACGCTAATTTATTTGTAGCTCTTTCCTCAGTCCAATTTGTGGTTGTTGAATAAATGCATTACGAAGGGATGTTGCTTCGTTTTCGAAAAAGGAGGCGTAAAACATTCGCAGTTTATTTCCTGAAACGACAAGTTACGGAGAGTCCTGTACCCCGAAGGGCAGCAGAATGTAACATGGTTAGAGTGAGCTGTGTTAAAATTAAATATGGGAACTCTATCGTTTTGAACAATCATAACAGCAACAGATTTTCTATTTTTAGCATTGCTAGAATTCAAGGAAAAAATAAATTCTTCGTTATGTAAATTACAAAAAAATACCTTTCAATTTTCTTTTGCTTTGAATCATAATGAATAATATTATTGCCACAATCGCAACATTACATTTGTACGATACTATTGTACCATTAGTTTATTATTTTCTGCATTGACTTTTTTATTTTAAGAGCTCGACCCGAAAGATTTATGTTCTTAAAGAAAATTAGTTTCTAATTTCATCAGATACTTGCTTGGTTAAGCACTTCGGGGACCTTTGGTCATATTTTATTTATTATACAGCTGCAAAGAAAAAATCATGAGCTGTAAAATCTCAAGAGACTTGGTTAGTACCGGAACGTGAAGCCATTCTCGTACATCGTTGTCTTTCGTAAAAACCCTTGACATTACGTGACGTATGACTCGTGGGAAGGATTTTCAAGAAACTTGTGGAGCGGAACTTTGACTTCAGACTCACGTAATTCGATTAATATATATTTAAAATTTACTCTGCAGGTTTTTCGCGACGTGTAGATACGTTTTCCATTCAGTATTTGATTATTTACCAATTATATTTACGAGTGTGAATATCGAGTTATTTAGAGCGCAGTTATAGCTTTCGAGTGTTTCCTGCAGTGAGTTCAAAACAGCGATTCGTATTGCATAACTGAATGCGATTTAGTAATATGATGAATAGGCAACTTGTTGAAGCTACGGTACGAATTAGAACTCGCGTACATAATACACTGCATTTACTGAATTAATGTAGCGGGGAACATGAGGTCAAGGCGTAGCCTTTGAATGCTTTTAATTACTAATAACGGCCTTGCATCATTAAAACAATAAAGTTTCCTTTTAATTATGCTCGGAATTAACAAACAACATTCAGTGCATTCCACTTCATCTAACTACGAAGAACATGAAATAGGAAAACTATGTAACTCAAAATAGTCGATACAACTAGGTAATCATGACTGATTCAAAGAGTTGGTAATATTGAAAACGCCCATATAGATATGCTAAAATAAACAAATTTTACAGAAAATTACTACGTATATAGTTCTTATTCCAATATAGCACATGCATTTAAATGGTTGCAATAAAACGTTTTACAAGCTGTAGAAGCTGTGCATTCTAGCACGGTGAGATCTTTGGATGCAGACTAACGAACCCAGAATCAAGATAATCCAATGGATTTATCGAAGTACATGCACTTCCCTTAATTCTCTTAACAGTGCAACGAGCAAGTTTGCAATTTCTGTGTAACTTAGGTTTTGCGAATTAATCGCCAGATGTTCCCAGTACTTGTCTAAATTGGCTTTTCTGATTTACTCTCTTGCTAAAGCGGAACACTGAACGAGAGATTACTTTCTCTATCGAAGGCGAGCAAACACGTAATATCTACATCTAAAACAAATAAGATTTTAATCTAAAATTGGAGAGTTAAGTTTCCAAGTAGCCAATTGTATAACAGTAATAATTATTATTATAGTCTTCTATTCATAAATAAGAATTTACAAGGCCAGATTTAGCATATCTGCTTTTGAACCTAACTTTGACACGAAAATAAAAATAATTGTTTTATAGGGAAAAGTGGGTTTGATATGTAGCACAAGCAAAATTAAGGAAATAATTAATTAGTTGGTTAGAATTATAATTAATAAAGTAGTAATAAGAAATGATGAATAAATAAATAATAAAGAAGTAAGTATGAAGGCGAAAAGTGAGTTGGGATTAGCACCTTACAAAAAGGTGTACATTGTAATATAATGCTTGCTTTGGTTTGAATAATTTTAGTAAATTACTCTTAGCAGATAATTGCTTGTATGGGTAGTTTGGAATAGTCAGGGTTCGATATTATTCTCAAGTAGTAGATCAAAAACATTTCAATTAAGATTATGTCTATTGTTCGTCTTAGCATATATACAGTGAGAATAATGTAAGACTATACATGGCTGAATTATGCAAAATTAGACATGGGGAATTTACTTAATGTTACCATGGTGTTTGTAAATAAAATAACAACACAGTGATTACAAAAACTAATTGAAAGTGGATTATTTCATTGTAATTTCAAAACCGACAATTGTTACTAGGATGGGTAAATTGATTAATGCGAATAATGTAAAACAGTACATGGCTGAATTATGCAAAATTGGACATAGGGAAGCTACTTACTGTTACCATCGTGTTTATAAACAAAATAACAACACAGTGACTATATAAAAAAACCGACAATTGTTACTAGCATGCGTAAATTGATTAATGCTAAAATAAAGTTGCCAATGTATAGTCTTACATTATTCACACGGTATAATGTACGCAATTAGTGATGGGCATAACCGGACAATTTTCATAACCGAATTATTTGCATTCAAATCATATTAATAACCGATTGATTATTTGAATAATCATTCGAATCAATTTTGGCTCTCGATTCGTTTCGATTAAGTCAGCCGGTTTGCCGGTTGGCGATTCACCGTCATCTGCATCGGCACCGTAACTTGCAGATAGCAGAGGAACTCAGTTAATCGTTAATTATAATAATTGTATAAATGATTTTTATTTGATTTCTAAGGAGTTTAAACCATTGAGAATAGCTATATCAATACTAATCATAAATAAATTATAAATATGCGAATACAAAGTATCTATTGAATCTATTTTTAGTTCCTAAAATTCTCTAGTTGTCACTCTTCCCTTTTCGCTTGCAATCATACCGGTATATTTTAGAATCCATCATTTATCTACGTTCAGCCTTCCGCGGTTCTAAGGACGCATACTTAAAATTTTCAACATCGAAATCCACTTCTTGTCCCGACTGCTCCGTTATTAAAAATTAAATATAAATTTTTTACGATATTGGAAAATCTTATTTCGCTTTCTGTTTATTCCTTATTAGGCATAATCAACCGCGTTTCGAAGCAAAAATTTAGGCCGTTATAAATTAATACCAAACAGCTTCGGCAAATCTGATACTCAGCAGAACGTTATCTTTAATAGGAACGGCCCCATAAATTTAACTCGTCGACTGGGAGTATCAAATGTCTTAATAACGTCAACAAGCAGCCGCGGCCTCACTTGGGTCAATCAAGTACATACGTAGAAAAGGTTATATGAGTTATGAATGCCCTGTTATTTACAGAATTTCGATCACTCGCAGGTCGCTGAGACGCGGCACGTAGTACTTATCAGGATGAGGTTATTTTTCATCCGAACACTTGGAACGAAAACCGAGTTACACAGGTTATTTCAATAACCGGATAACCGGTTATTTTTGATTCGAATAAGCCCATCACTATACGCAATAATTGAAAAGAATCCCAGCTGCTCATCGAGCGCCTTCGGAATAGGCAGCCAAGACAGCATCCACGCGTAACTAGTGGTTTCGTCGAAGAACATTCGCCTTGGCCCTGATTGGTGGAGCAGCATTTTCTGTAATTAG
The DNA here is from genome assembly GCA_940337035.1 of Agriotes lineatus. Lineage (NCBI taxonomy): Eukaryota > Metazoa > Arthropoda > Insecta > Coleoptera > Elateridae > Agriotes > Agriotes lineatus. The sequence continues at coordinate 75,334 of CALNHX010000960.1, read as the reverse complement.
AACGTTTAAGGGGGTTAAGGAGAGGGGTTAGGCAACACACTGCGTTAGTCAAATTTTAGGATAAAACTTAAATTGTTTCGTATAATGTAACAGCCGCAAGAATTAATTTGGAGAAACGTTCGCTAATTGATTTAGATATTATGAAATAGCGTTATGCTGTTTGGCATTAGTTTTTTTCAAAAGCTATTAAAACAGATTCAAAATGGCAATAGGAATACTTTTATTCACTGCACCATACGGCCAATGGTTTAAAAAAATTTAAAAATAGACTCCACTACAGCATACTTAATAGTAGATTATGTTATTAGGAGTTAAAGTGATACTTTATGTGGCGAAGCTGAAGTTTATTTAGCCGAACGTTAGTGAGACAAATAATTCAGCTAAGCCACATAAAGTCACTTATTTTTTTTTTTAAGTTAGAAAGTAGTTTTTCCGTATTTTCTATAAAATATTAAAGTGATTTAGTAATAATCAAAATGTAGGTGAAGCATTAATTAATTTTTGAACGATTTTAAGTTTTACTAACAGAAGCGTATTAAAGTTTAAGTAAATTTGTAAAATTATGATGATTTTCCTAATCAGTAATTAAATATTTTCTATCGAAGACATGAGACTTGAATGAGCTGTTTATAACAATGCGTCATAGCGCGACGGAATAGTAATTTAAAGTACATGTGCTAAAAGCATATTAACCAGCGAAATTTTCCCGAGTTAATAAAATGTCCTTATTCAAGAGTGCTGTATGGAATTTTATCCAATATTCAGTACTTTAAAATTAAAATTTGTAAATAATTGTTGTATCTAGCATTTTATGAAAGTAAATAATTTTTAAACCAAGTTTACTTGTCAATGTGACATGTAAAATTTGTTAACCATATGAGCAGATATTTTGTTAAAGCAATATTAGTAGATGCTTATTAAATTTCATTCTACAAAAATTACGTCAAATACACATCTCTTATATCTTGCTCACGGAACCTTCTAGAATCCACTAATTCGTGAAGCAAGCATTTAAAAAAAAATTAATTTGGTTACCATATTTGCCCTCCAAAATTCGTCATCCCTGAAAAAGAATAACTGGGGGATACATTTTGTGAAGAGTGTAGTGATATAGGTATTAACTTCTGATTTCTTCTACAGAGATGCCCCCTTTTGTATATATGATAAAATAGCAAGTTTCACGTTTTGTAATTAGCAACAATCCTTAGATTTGATAATAGTATATTAAGCAACAAGTTCAGAAAGGTGATGTTTTACTGAACAAGTATGGCAGCTGGTTTGAGTACGAGCGTTAGCGAGTATTTAAACGGCCATACGAGTTCAGTAAAACCACTTTTCTAACGTGTTGCGTATTCTATTTGATCGCATTTCATAAGAAATGTAAAATATTATATAAAACTGATACTAAAATGTCAAAACATAACCAAGTTGAGCAGAACTCGTTTCTATGTACTAAAGCACAATAAGCAGCTCCAGTTGAGGTTACGCATTTGGCAGTACTGACGTGTATTGTTGGTGACACTGTAAGTCTAGGTTACATTCGAGGTTATCAGGTTAGGTGTTGCGTCAATCTGTGTCAAAGCTGACGCAAAACCTAACCAACTAACCTCGAATTTGACATAGACTTACAGTGTCACTAACAATACACTTCACTACTGCCAAACGTAAAACGAATCGCTGTAGCTATGCAGAAAAGTGTTGCTAATGCAGAAACGTACCACATTTCTCAACGATTTTGAATGTAGAAATGTAGTAGGTACATTACCAAATGAAATGCGATAATAGTATATTACGCAACAAGTTTGGAAAGTGATGTGTTACTGAACAAGTATGGCTGGTTTGAGTACGAGTGTTAGCGAGTACTTAAACGGCCAGACGAGTTCAGTAAAACTACTTTTCTAACGTGTTGCGTATACTATTTTATCGCATTTCATGAGAAATGTAAAATATTAGATTTTTATATACAAGTGACACTAAATGTCGAAACATAACCAAGTTGAGCAGAACTTGTTTCTATGTATTAAGGCACAATAAGCAGCTCCAGTTGATGTTATGCGTTTGGCAGTACTGAAGTGTATTGTTGCTGACACTGTAAGTCTATGTTAAATTCAAGGTTAGGTTTTGCGTCAATCTGTGTCAAAACTGACGCAAAATCTAACCTGATAACTTAGAATTTGACATAGATTTACAGAGAAACCAACAATACACTTCAAGTCCTGCCAAAAGTAAAACGAAAATTATTATATACAGCTGTTTGTGCAATTCTGAAATTATAAAGTAGATGAACTTACTGGATTGGAAATATGACTACCCGAAAGGGTTCCACTTTCCCCACAAGAAACTTCTACTTTACAAATTAAGAGACAATATCAGCTCATTTAGCTATTGTCTATTAATTTGTAAAGTAGAAGTTTTTTGTGGGGAAAGTGGAACCCTTTCGGGTAGTCATATTTCCAATCCAGTAAGTTCATCTACTTTATAATTTCACGTCTGTTGCTATGCAGAAAAGTGTTGCTAATGCAGAAAAGTACCACATTTCTCAACAATTTTGAATGTAGAAATGTAGAACATTGCCAAATTAAATGCGATAAAAATAATTGTGATTACGTTTAAGAGTAACATATCCATTTTTATACAAGCAGTAATCTATCTTCTTTTGAATTACTGCATCCACTAGAGGCAGATTTCCACTTTTTTGGAGCTTTTTATTAACACTATAGCGTTGTTGTCCTGGCAGTTATTTAGAAATGCTTTATTGAATCATCAATACTATTTTTACAAGACAAATGTATTTGCCAGTCTGCTTCTTGCAAATTTTTGCATAGGCAAGCCGCTTTACTGAAGAGCTTGAGCGGTTGCTTAACTCAGCTTTTAAAAATTTTAACTGCTTTACGTAGAGGTTAACAGTACTGTTACAAATCCACAGCCGGTATCTCAAATTATCAAAAATAAATAACGCGAAATTTGATTTGGTGTTGGGCAAACGAATGCTTTAAAGTTTAGTAAAAAATTATAAAGGAATAACTCAATACTCAGTTTAATGGAAATAATAATTTCAATTGGCCAATCACTGAACATTATATTAGAATATAAAAAAGGTATTTTTGTTATAGTAACCCCTAAAGGTGCAAATCTGGATTGGGGGTGAATTAAAGAACCCTTCGTATCTCCTATGTTTATTGAGTTAGAACATTCTTTTGTGGCATATAGATGTATTTTTAAAATATTTAGAAAGGGGTGTAAGGGAATTTGAAAAATTTAACCCTAAAGGTGTAAAAGGAGGAAAAACTGAAAAGGGGTAGGGGGTTAAAATTTTTTTTTTCGCTGAGTTCCATTTCCCAATAAAATGCGTTAAATTTTTTTTTCCAAAATTCTACCACTACGGGGGTAAAAAGGGGTAAAATGTGTTTTCACGAGTTCCTCAATATCTCTTAGATCCGATGAGGTAGCGACTTGGTGTTTACTTGCAAAGATTATTATTAATGCAAATATCTAGAAACGTATTTTAGGATTTTGCCCTAATCAACCCCTAAAGGTGCGAATCTGGATTGGTGGTGAATTAAAGAACCATTCATATTTCCTATGTTTATTGAGTTAGAACATTCTTTTTTTAGCATATAGGTACAGTGTGGTCCATTAAGTGTGCAACAAATGGGACATTTTTTTATTAGTTTTAAAACCGAAATTTAAATACCGCCAAAAGTTAGTGCATGTTCGATAACCATATCAGATACCCTTAGAATGGCTTCAAGTCAAACAATATACAGGGCAGGACAAAAAATATGTAATTCGTTCAAGAATAAAGTTACCTTATTTCAAAAAATATAGCAAAATTTTATTGAGAAAAGTTGTTTAGAATAAAAAGTTATGCTAAAATACAAAGTCACGGCCTCCTATTCCAATTTTGATTCTTTTTTTGTAAAATTTTTTATTATCCCCGTATGATACATATTTTTATTATTCTGATTTTATTAAGAGTTTTTCATATCTAAATTATTATTAGTAAAGCATTTGCCTTGTTAAAAAGAATATTTGCGAAAGTTCTGTTAAATATCGTTGCAACAAACATGAAGTGGGCGCTTACCTAAAAAAATATAAATCCAAGTAAATTTTACAAATACGCTTCAAGTTGCTAAAAGTTATTTAAACGGGATGTGGTTGTGGCTACTTTAAATACATATAAAATCAAAATAATAAAAATATGTATCATACTTGGGTAATACAAAATTTTCCAAAAAAGAATCAAAATTCGAATAGGAGGCCGTGACTTTGTATTTGAGCATAAGTTTTAATTTTAAACAACTTTTATCAATAAAATTTTGCTATATTTTTTGAAATAAGGTAACTTTGTTCTTGAACGAATTTCATATTTTCTGTCCTGCCCTGTATATTGTTTGACTTGAAGCCATTCTAAGGGCATCTGATATGGTTATCGAACATGCACTAACTTTTGGGAATATTTAAATTTCGATTGTACAACTAATAAAAAAAATTCCCATTTGTTGCACACTTAATGGACCACAGTGTATAGTGTCCGCCAAAAAGTCGGTATAATATGGAAAAAAATGTATTTTTGATTTTTCAAAAAAACTTTTACTTCAATAATTTGTGCTTCTCGAAAAACCTATTTAGCCCCTATCATATATTCCGAGTGATTTTTACTTATTGCGAAAATGGAGTTTTTCGAAATTGTCAAAATCCGAAAAGTATAATTTTTCGGAAATTAAGTAAGATTTCAATGAGATTTTTTTAGAATGTCTGCTTTTTAGCTAAATGAACAATCTCAAGGCCAGAAAACACCTATTGTTTTTTAACTTTAGTTAAAAATTAATTTTGCAACTTTTAAAATATTTTTAAAAATTTCACATATCAGGACTCATTATTAAAATAATTTTTTTTATGTGAATATTTTAAAGATTTATACTTGGAAAAAATAATATAAAATGTTAATTGATTTTTTATTATTTATCGAAAAGTAGTATGTTTGAATAATTTTTACGTTTTCCATGCAAGGCGCTTTTTCAGAAAACTATTTTTCAATTGTAATTAATATCTATTTAAATGGCTTCTAGAAACTTTAGGTCCGGTTGCAGAAAGCAATGTTAAGTCTGGTGTTAGCTAACGTCGCGTCAAAGTGAACAAAATCGCATCAAATTTTGTTTACTAATGTATTAGTTACCATAAACATTTGAGATTTGATTCGTTTTTGTTCACTTTGACGTCGCGTTAGCTAACACGAGACTTAACATTGCTTTCTGCAACCGGCCCTTAATCTAGCCCTGTTAATGAATTACTGTTACAAAAATCCTGTAATGGCTATTTTTGTATCTAGAATGCGAAATGCTACTTTTGCGTTCAAGAATGGAAGTTATTTTGCCGAGCTTTAGCGAGGCAAAATACCCATTCGAGAACGCAAAAGTATTTCACATTCGAGATGCAAACAATGATTTTTCGAAAACTGCAATAAAACTAATATAAGAATAAAAAAAATTAAACAAGGTAACTGTCAACGTTAATTGACAATTTTATACGTATTTCACAAACAATTAATTTATGTTTGAACCACGGCCTGCTGAATTGTTTGACAAACGTCAAAGTAACGTATAAATTTAACTGACCGCAGTATCGGCACCTTCAATTTACATGTAGTACAACATAAATTAGTCATGTTTATAATAGTTTATAATAGTTATTAGTATCTATTGAAATTTTAAATTACTTAATAAAAAACGAATGTAGGTTACTTAATTACTAAAATCACAAATAAGTTCCTAAAAAATGACAATTTTTTTGACATTTCTTTTATGTTCTAGAACGCTAAAGCATTTTGCATTCTAGAACATAAAAGTATTTCGCAGTTAAGTGACAAAAAAGAATCACTTTGCTTACTGAGAATGTAACGAAAATGTCAACATTTGATGACAGTTTTCGAAAAAAGTTTTTTTGAAATATCAAAAATTAAAATTTTTCCCATATTATGCCGACTTTTTGGCGGACACTGTAAATGTATTTTTAAAATATTTAGAAAGCGGTGTATAAGAATTTGAAAAGTTTAGCCCTAAAGGGGCGAAAGGAGGAAAAGCTGTGAAAGGGGTAGGGGGGTTACAATTATATAATTTTTTTTCGCTGAGTTCAATTTCACAATAAAATGGGTTAAAAGGGATTTTTTTTTGAAATTCCACCCTTACGGAGGTGAAAAGGGATAAAATGTGTTTCCACGAGTTCCCCAATATCTCTTAGACCCAATGAGATAGCGACTTGGTGTTTACTTCCAAAGATTGTCAATGCAAATACCTAGAAACATATTTCAGGAGTTTTCCCTAATCAGCCCCTAAAGGTGCAATTATGAATTCGAGATGAATTAAGGAACTCTTCGGATCTTCTATGTTTTATTGAGTTAGAGCATTCTTTTTTGACATTTAGATTTTTTTAAATATTACTCCTAAAGGGGTAAAAAAGAGGCAAAACTGAAAAGGGGTAGGGAGTTAAAATTATTGATTTTTTTCTTATTGGTGCATTTTCGACTAAAATGAGGTAGAAATGGTTTTTAGAAGTTTCACCCACAAGCGAAGAAACAGGTATTCCGCTATAATCTACAGTGTGTCCCCGGATAGGTGAAACGACTCTTGTGAAAGGTAAAAAATTCTCGATTTAAATTTTCATTTTTTGGGGTTCAGCCCTGCTTGGTTAAAGGCGAATTTCTAACACAATTTTAGTTTTGAGAAATCAAGTATGCCTTGGAAATTTTCAAAAAACCTATTTTTCTAAAGAGTAAAGTGCCTTTTATGTGGCAAATACGACAAAAAGTTATTAAGAAAAGTTGTTTATAATCAACATTTCGGCCCCTATACCAAATTTCAAAATCCTCGGCCAACTTTCATCTCTTACAATTTCTTTTTATTTTTAAGTTCCAAAAAATTCTACTTTTAACAAAAATTTTTATTGGAAAAACAAATACTTTTGACGTTTTTTATTTCATAATAAAAAACTTTGTTAAAAATAAAATTCTTTGATTTGGGAAATAAACATAGAAAGAAATGTGAGAGATCAAAGTTACAAGTTACCACTGGTAAGATATCAATCACACCCAAACATTTCAGTGAAAATTCTTTCATTGCGTTATTCGGTAACAAGCAAGGACGTATTGGGCTAACCCAGTTATAAATAGAAGCTGTGCTGCAGGCAATAGATTTTCAGATAAGGTACTTAGTGAAATAATCCGCTTCCGACATTTCCATACAAAACAAAATGATCTATTTACAGTTGTCTAAGTATTTTTTAACTCTTTCAAGTTTCTCTCTTCGGTTGTGGAAGGGGTAGTGCAACTATTAGACTGTCTTTGGGGGCACTTTAGACGGGCTCTGGAGTGACTTCGAAGACTAAATTTCTTCAAAATAGTCCTGGGCAGCCTCGGATTTACTGCTAGGCGTTTGCACAAAGTTTGCGGTTGTTTCCGAAATCTGAACAAGAGCTAAAGTTAGTCAGGCGGCGCTTCTGGACCTCATCGAGGTGCAGAAAAGGCGTCGCGTGCCAAGTAAGTCGTGCGTATAGCTTTGAATAAATAGGAGGGAGAAAAAAGCGTTTAAACAAGCACGTTTGGTCCGCGATGGGTTTTCAATATGGTGGATAGGTGTTCCCGCTCGGCCAGTGGCGTGCTCTACTATTTTTAGTACTGGGACACCAAGTTCCATACAATTAAGCAAACATTTATTGTAATAATTTTTGCAAGCCGAGTCTGTAAGAAAGTTAGGTACATATAATTCAATTTAATTACTCGAAAACGGACAATTTAGAATATATTCACTACATATTTTAAATATTTATATTTTTAGATTTTTCTATTTCTCTATTAGGGTTTCTACTAAATTGGAGATAGATTACAAACTACAATTTTAGCCTGTTCACTTCTATACTTGGCACAGCAGTAGACAATAATCGTACTTTTAATTGTGAAAATCTGTTGAAACATTCCGCAGTAAAATGTTGTGAACATAAAACATTACTTTTCTTTACCGTCCAATTTTCTTATTTTATGATATTTATCCAAGTATCTCTTCTATCATCATTAGGGAAACTAAACCACCCAATTCAGTGTAATTTTTTATTTCATCAACAAATTAACGTTTATAATGCACAGCGACGCCTGTAATTGGCCTAACGGCTGTTGGCTGAGTGCGATATAAATATATATATAAATATAATAATTTTATGAAGTAACTGACTAATATGATAATCTGCGACACGTTCATATAGGATTTTAAATATAATATTTTATAAAGTTGCATTGTATTATTAACGCAAGTCGTTTACACTTATTCCAATAACCACATTGAATAACACGAGCAGGCGCGCGTTGTAAAGCTTATATTGACAAGAAATACGTCGAAATTAGTTTCAGAGGCTGTACTGACCGGATGTCCTGCTGGTAACTAAAACTATAAAGGAATACCTTAAGTTTACTGGCCGTCGCTTGCGTATTATGCATGCAATTTGCAAAAATTCTGGACTGTTGTACTTTTTACAACAGCGCTCCCGCCGAAAGGTTAAAATGGTAAAAATGAGATAGACACGCCACTGACTGCTAAGTGACGTCTGAAGGTCACAGCTATCATTTTTGTTTTGTAATTTAATTATGTCAAAACTTTTCGTAATTTACATAATTAACTGTATCGATAGACTGATGAAATGTTATTCCAGCACTTGAATTTTTCTTGGTTTGTGAACAACCACAAGCCGCCCAACTAACCATAATGACAGCTTATGAATCACCCGTCCCGGTAGCTGTTGTACAGTTGAGATACGTAAGCTCCTTCCTCCCTCCTATTTATTCAAAGGCTTATAGTAATTTGTTGCAGCTTGGATTACGCTTATAACTAAGAAATCGTCTTATTGGGAGAAGATTTGCTAGATATCTGGTGAGGCTTTTTGTGGGAACTCTGATCAGGCTACTTGTCGGATTTCGCCATGGATGACGGTTAGACGAGAGGGAAGGTCAGGTTTTCACAAGAGGTTCTGGACTCAAAATTCGCGTTTTGGTGGTAGGTTTCGGGGTTTAAGCTTCTCTTTGGGGCTTCAGGTTGGTGGTTTGAGCGCTGGACTGAAGTGTCTTCCAGAAGCCAAATATCTTCCTTTTATACTCTCTATCTGGTTTATCTCTTGGAGGGGATCTCGGTGTGGCTGCAATGTTGTTGCTTGTACGACATTCGAGCACCGCTGAGCTTTTGCCCTTATCGCAAATCGCCGCGTTCTGGAGGTCGGGTTTTATCTGTGACTCAAGTTATTGGCATTAAAAATACTAATTTTGCTTACATTTAAATTTTGGCAGGCCCTAATATCACAACAACTGTAGGGACAGGAAATGTTTTTGTAGACTTTCTGAAGATACCAGAGCTTTTAGACCTAAATTGCGGTTTTTATAGGTATATTGACCACGTCAGTAATTTGATGGTTAAATGATGATTCATATCTATCTGTTTTATGTTTAGGAATGTTCGTAGACAACACAATGGGCATCAGACCTAAAACCATTTTTTCGTATAAGTAAACTGAACACTTACTATTTATTATACTGACAACATTTGAGCTGTATGCAATAACTGCTGTTATATGTGAGCAGTTATTTTGAAGGTCTGTAGACTGTCTCATAATTTATTTACTCTAATCTGAAAAGGATACTGAAAATAAATAAAGAAAGGGTAAATTACTTCTGCGTTGCAGACGATATTTTCCCAGAAATGCCAATATAGAAAGAAATCAAAGTAATAATATCAACTATTCAGTCCACCTGTCATCTGTCAAAAGTGGACCAACAAAAACATCAGATTTTGCATTTCATAGCATTTGAGTCTTTTTAATTTGAAAAATTGGTTTGATTACTGTATAGTCCTCTAAATACTAATCGTAGTCAAAGTAAGGGAGATAATTTTGGGGTGATATCACTTATGCCCAGTGCGTCTGTTGTTGCTCCGCAACTCGTCCTATTTGTACCCCAAATATATTAAAAAACCTACTTAGAAAAGCGTGGATAATGTAAAAATACCCATTCGCGTGGATAATGTAAAAATACCGACGACCTTATTAATGAGTAAACATTCGACCTATGAGACAACGGATCGAATAAGTATCAAAGTGGAAATATTATTAAAACGTCAAAAATTCAATATAGAATGAATTATACGAGTTAAATTCAAAGAACAAGCGTTCTATTAGGCAAACATCCAAAGCAACTACCGTAATAACGCGAATAACTTGCTTGGAATGGAGTTATGGAAAGCACACATCTCGACGTTAAGACAACAGGTGGATTAAAAATGCTGAACTGGCGACCAAACGAGTATAAGAGAAACCCTGAAAAGCCTCTATAATTCTATAAATAAAATGATAACGTTTAAAGTGTATAACACCAATCTGGCTTTCTGCAATGCGAACTAATTGGCTAAAAATGATACCAGCCAAGCTGAACATGAAAACAATCTCAGAACGTGTATTTTTATTGTTTACACCTGTTATTTTATTACATTACCCAACTAACTACATTTATACTGTTTTAATAAAATGTAATAAGTAATTTTGATTAAAAAATAATTAAAGTAGAAAATTCTTAGCAGCAATACTATTACATATTGCTATAAAGAAAGATATTACTTTACGAGAAGTAGATAGCTTTGAATCTTTAGGAAATACTGGATCCTTATTCTCTAGGTCTCATAAATGCCATGAGAAACAATGTCATTTGCAAATGCAAATTTCGGTCGCTACTGAATTATTCGTAATGTACAATGATTTCTCAAATCCGCTAATTTATGACACAACTCTGTGGTGAAAAGGCAAAAGGGTATAAGTCAAGAATGATCATTTAATAGGAACATCAAAAAACTATTTTGCTGGTAATCAAAAGAATCACGTCGATTTATTGACTACAGCTTGCTTTGCTATTGATTCTAAAACTATTTCTGCTAGAAAATAAATAAATACGGAACTTATACCTTATCACATTTCCTTTTATTCATTTTATGAAATAGCACAAGGGTATAAGTTGACATATAAGCTTTTTTCAATTTCCCGGAATATGTATATTTTGGTAAATAATTACTATGACAAAACAGCGTATGTAGACATAAACTAAACAAGAATATGTGGTTTCGAGTTCGAATAATGTGACGTTATGTGTAAACTTACCGGTTAAGTTCTTGTTACAGCACTTCAGCAAAACTTTGTACGCACGAAGCCTGTGTCCATTTTGGCACTTACGAAGAGCGTTCAAATTTAAACGATAATTTAATATTTATTCAAAAACAAACGCAAGGAGTCTAATGTATATCATGTCATTATTCTACTCAGCCTTCGTCTCTTTTAATAAACTGGTGCCATCTTTTCGGAAGTTTCTGTATTCCACGAGAAAAAAATTCTTTCGGAACAATTTCGATGACTTCTTCATTACAATGAGGTATTTTTCTCCTGAAAACTCTTTTAAGGGTCCAAACAAATAAGAAACTGATAGAACAAGGTCCGAAATGTATGGTAAATAGGACTGCATCGTCCAATTAAATTTTTGGATCGTAGTCAGCGTGTGAATAGCGAAATGGGGTGGAGCATTATCCTGTAAGACGCAGACAGAGAACTCGCGTTTTTTTCAAGTTACCCCTACTGATATTTAATGCAGAAGTAACATCCTTCACTGTAAATCGACAATCGTTTCAAAAGGGTGCATTTTACTCTGTCAGCATTCTCTTCTGTTGTCAATGTTTTTTGACGGCGAGATTGCGGTCATACTCCGCACCTTTGCAGCCATCCTTCTGTAAACGCTTATGCCTGATAGTAGTTGCGCATCAAACTGTCTTTTAACTCTTACACAAATTTCTTATCGTTTGATATCTTCGTCGATAATAAATTTACTACTAATGCGTTGTTCCACGCTTGCATGCACTCCCACCTCACTTATGCTTGCCAATTGAAAATGCATTATGACGACTTAACGACTGAATGAAGGTAGGTCATATTCCAGAGCATTAATTAATGTATAAAACTTCTGTGCATGTTTTTGTCTTTTGGCGCGCAATTCAAATTATCGTTCATATTTGAACGCTCCTCGTATTCGTTAAACTACACTATAATAACTAATAACAACACTGGAAAAGTGGACTTCTAAAACACGCTATTGCACCTGTATGGAAATGCACTCGTAGTATAAGTGTACATAAGTTATTTGTTTCCAACAAAAACGGAAAGTTATGTAATGGTTAAAGGGTATAAGTTAACATATGCAGATAACTTTACGAAAAGCTTTGACTCGGGGTATTAGTACACATGTAACTATTTTCCATTGACTAAATTTGTTTTTTATCAATTTTTAGTGAATTTTCAGGGAATAAGTCTACATATCCTATTTAGAAAACTTGCTGTAACAATGCGGTTATGGTATGTAGACTTATATCCTCTTGTATTTAGATGCCCGATATTGCTCTGGACACAGGACATCAATAAAATCAAAAATGAGATGAGTCGACTTATACCATTATGGGTTTTTGCCACAGAACTGTTTAGAACTACTGTGCATGTTTCCGAAAAAGTTTGTACAACTTTGATAATTGCGTTCTGCTTGAATTAGAAATACTCTGTAGGGTATTAACGAAGTCTACAGTGTGACGTCAAGAGGCGATTCGTCATGCAAAATGCTATAAAAGGCTATTTTCGTTTTAAATGGAGAGTTTTGTTGAACGAGAAAATACTGAAAACTCCTAAATGGGCGTATATAAAATCGCAAAACATTGGATTGGTCTACGGGTGTGACTGCAGTTTTAAAATGACTTGACGTTATGCAACTAAGGTTAGGTTTATAAATAGAGGAATGAGCATTTTGTATGTGCAAAAGTAGGTGCCGAAATCCATACATACGACGAATGCTCCACATCCAAATAGTTTTGTTGCAGTAGCACTAAGAATAGTAAGTATATTTGCATGAAAATCATATTCAGAACTTCCTATTTGCAGTTTCAATAAGATGCAATTCAGTAGTCCCGAGCATTTCCTCTGTAGTTTAATAACGAGGTTATTCTCTTGTAGTTGTATGTTGAACAAAAATTAGGTTGAAATCTAGATATTCACACAACGTAAAGCAAGTTGTACGATTAAGTCGATTAACAGTTACGCATCGAAGGAAGTAAATATCATTTAGCAGCAATGACGAGTTTGCAATAAAGTCCGATTAGAATTTTACCACACCTGAATAAAGTAAAAAATCTGTAAAAGGGTTTAAACGAAACTTTCTATGCGCGAATTACATCAATTTGAAAATCAAAAAATTTGGTGTGATACACGCACACAACTTCCTTTTACAGTGATCTTATAATTAGCAAAAATAGAAAAAAAAAACAAAAGAAACCCATTTTAGAAGTATTCAACTGGAAAATTACCTACCTCATATCAATGCACATTCAAAATGTAGTAAAAATATGAAGTTTAAAGAAAATTGTTAGAGTCGTTTTTGAAAAAAATCGAAAAAACTGAAAAATCATAAGAGTAAACACCTACTCCTGGTTATGGAATTTTCTTCAAAAGCTTGCTGTCGCATCTACATAGTACACAAAACTTATATATGAAGGTTCAACGCCATACCTCTTTTAGTTTTTGAGATATTCTGTTCACAGACACACAGACGGACAGACCCACAGACCCACAGACACACAGACACACAGACAGACAGACCAATAAAAAAATATGTTTTTTGGGTTTAGGGGACTCTAAAACGTGAAGATCTGTTGAAAACTCAATTTCGAATTTTTGGGGTGAATCCAATACTTTCTTTATTGTAAAAGGAAGTAAAAAATGCTCTCGCTGCCATTCAATGTTGGGGTCTCAGGCTCGCTCTCACGCGGATAGGTGCAATTCGCTTACTACGCCGCTTTCACCACTAGACCATCTTGGGACAGGGGTTGGCGCACTTCTTGCTCCATATAAGGAATGCATACTTCTATTTATTTTATTAACGAATTTAGTAACGAAAAACATTTTTAATAAACTAGTATTAAACTTACTGATTTGAACTGTGTTGCGATGGCATTAAATCATTCTCCAAGAGGCAATATCAATGTCTATAAAGAGAATCTTTTTCGGGGTCTTGACCTAATATCTAAAAATTTCAAAAATAGCAAACTAGCGTTTGGTGGCGATATTAATATAAATGTTGCAGATAAATCTAAGGAAAGCAACAAAATTACTAACATATTCCATTCATTCGGATTACAAGCAATATTACCGACTCTCCTAGAGTATAACAATATTCCAAGTCGTTCATCGACATCTTCACAAATTTTGAAATACAACTTGCAACTGTGGCTGAACTTCATCTATCTGATCATAAATATCAAATCAGTATCAGTATCAGTATCAACCAGCCACTCTCCACTGCTGGACATATGCCTCCCTTGATTGCTTCCATAACGTTCTGTCTTGAGCAGCTTGCATCCAGTTCGAGTGGATACGTCTCAAATCATTGTGCCATCTAGTCGGAGGACGGCCTCTGCTTCTAAGTGCATCCTGTCTTGGTCTCCACTCTACCATCTTTGTGGTCCAGCGGTCGTCTTTGAACCTCGCAACGTGCCCTGCCCAATTCTATTTCAAAGAGGCTATCCTCTCTATGGCGTCTAATAACTTTGTTCTATTGCGTTTTTCGGTATTCGGTATTCTGTCCCGCAGCGATAGTCCTAAAATCGACCTTTCCATTGCGCGTTGTGCAATTCTTATTTTATTAGCTGTTCTCTTTGTTAAGGTTAGGGTTTCTGGGCAGTATGTCAGAATTAGCAGCGCACACTGGTTGAAAACCTTTCTTTTCAAACATATAGGAAGCGCAGACCTGAAGATGTATTTTAATCTACCGAAAGCTGCCCACGTCATCCCTATACGTCTACTTAGCTCGCAGGTCTGATTACCGCGGCTAATTTTGATTTCGTGGCCTAAGTATCTGTAAGAGGTTGTCTCTTCAACTTGTTTGTCATCGATGTATATAGCGCCACCCATTACTAAGTTGGTCATTACTTGGGTTTTTGACGTATTGATTTTCAGTCCCATTTGTTGCGAGGCAGCTTTTAGCTCTTGCACCATTTTCTGGGCTTTACTTATACAATCAGTTATCAGAACCACATCGTCCGCAAAGCGTAGGTGACAAAGGTTTTCGCCATTTATATTTAGACAAAAATCCTCCCATTCTATTTGTTTGAACATGTACTGGAGCAGATTATTGAATAATTTTGGAGAAATGGTGTCGCCTTGGCGAACACCTTTTTCTATTAAGAAGATGTTTGTGTCTTCGTAGAGTCTAACTAAGGCCGCTGCGTTTTCATATCTATGTTTAATTACCGTTATGTAACGATGGTTTTTTTTTTAATTTCCCTACCGACTACCGTTGCCCCCCGGAACCGCTTACGCATTACTTCAGGGGGCGCGGGCGTCACTTAAACCTAGCCTTAATTAATTGAAAATCTAGACCGCCCGTGCCGGGAGTTGAACTCTCAACGCTCCGGCTCGAGCGCTCCATGATTTTCAATGTGACCTCGGCTGCAACGGCAATCGCCGCTCGCCTACCGAGGTCCCTATGTAACGATGGTCTATGCGACAGTCAGCTAGAGATTCCAACATTTTTTGTTGGTTTATGGTGTCCACGAACACCATTAACAACAAGCGATCTCTGTTTATAAAGCCGTAGCAAACGAAAGTTTTAAAAATAGAATAAAATTTTCAAATTACCTCTTATTTGAAGATTATGTATAATTATATCCATCTGATCCAAACTGTGTAGTCAATACTTTTTAAAAATGCTTTAATACCATCACGATTTATCTTTTCCTCAAAATAAATACAAATAACAAATTGGAAGAAATAAATCGTCTAGGGAATATTTTGAAATTGAACTTGCAAAATAAAGAACTTCTATTGGCTCAATTTAAACAAAGAAGATGCGAATACGAACAAAAAATCTTAAAATTAAAGAAAAAAGAGAACTGCCAAGAAATTTGAGAGTCTGATAATAAACATAGAACAATATGGAGAATAATAAAAAAGGTGTAAATAATAACAACAATAATAGAGGGGTGTAAGGCTAGTTCGCGTCCGCAGTAAGGCTAGGCTACATGTGCACCCTGGATAGCGCTAAATGAGCTAGCACAACTTGGCAGCCAGTCAACGAAATCTTTATACTGGCTACTTTATAGAAGGAAATAAATGGTTCTTTTAAGGACCAAACAACTATGACTAGAAATCTTGACCACTGCATCAAGATTTGCCAGCTAAACATTGAAAGCATTTCTAGAGCAAAGAGCGAGTATCTCTTCAAAATGCTTCTTGAAAACAACATTGATGTAATTGCTATACAAGAGACTCACGCCGCTAACGAAGAACAGCTAAAAACAAAAGAGGAAAAATCTACGGTTACTCCCTCATCGGGGCAACTTACCACCATACCTACGGCATAGCCACATATGTGAAAAGCAATATTGATGCTGCTCAATTGGTAGCAACAGAAGTCGTTGAAGGAGTACACATGGTTGCTATTAAACTAGCAGACACGACAATTATTGTGAATATCTATAAGCCTCCTGGCTTACATTGGCCTGAGCCTGCACTACCTAGAGTTGAACACCTTGCCGTTTACGTAGGAGATTTCAATAGCCACCATCAAGCATGGAAATACACCAACAACAATGATCTCGGTATAGCTCTAAATGACTGGGCTCAACTCAATAACCTATAATATTTGATGCAAAAGATAAGGGTACTTTTAGGTCAGCAGCTTGGGGAAAAGAATATAACGCTGATTTATGCTTTGTAAGCCGAAATAAACAGAACCGGCCAATACCATTCACCAGGAGAGTTCTAAGCACATTCCCTCACTCACAACATCGCCCGTGCTGCTGAAACTAGGGCTTGAAATCCCAGTTATTACATCCGTGCTTAAACCCCGGTGGAATTTTAATAAAGCGAACTGGAACATGTACTCAGCCTACCTAGAAAAGGATTCTTCCTAAACTAAATAGCTGGAAGAGGTTTACAGACGCTGTTATTGTAGCAGCAAAGAAGGCCATTCTAAGAGGTTTCCGAAAGGAGTACATACCGGGATGGAATGAGAACGCAGAAGCTCTATATAATACACTCTAAGAGCATGAAGATTCCGATATTGCCGATGAACTCTTATCACATCTAGATGAAGCAAGACAGCGAAAGTGGGCACAGACCGTCGCGTGGAGAATATCGAATTCAAACACTAGAGTGGGAAAGCGTGGATCCTACTAAAAAAACTTGGGAGAGCAACACCAGTTACAAACAAAGTGGACACGGTCACTCCCGACCAAATAGCCACCAGAACCGTGAACCTATCCCGGGACCCATCGAACAAAGAACATACCATTAAAGTCAAAAAAGAACTCCGTAATCTGAAGAAAGCAGTACAAGATATAGACACCTACTCTCAGGCGTTTAGTAACAACGAGATTGAAAATGCCATAAATACTCTAAAACCTGGCAAAGCCCCGGATTTGATGCGATTCATAATGAATTTCTGATTAACATGGGACCAAAGGCAAGATCGTGGCTATGCAACATGACCTCCAATGTTCTCCGAACTGGCGAACTACCAAAAGAATTCAAGAAATCCAAGATTATAGCCTTATTGAAACCTGGAAAGTCAAGCGACCGGCCGGATAATTGCCCGCCCATCTCCCTGCTGAGCTGTGGTTACAAACTACTAGAAAGGCTCATATATAACAGAATTGCTGAAACAATTTTGTAAACAGTCCCGATAGAACAAGCGGGCTTCAGACCGGGTCGTAATTGCTGCGATCAAGTGCTGGCCCTCACTACGCATATCGAGGGTTTTCAAAATAAACAAAAAACCTCCGTAGTGCTTATCGACTTAACTGCGGCCTATGGCACCGTCTGGCGGGAGGGCCTGATCTACAAATTCTTACGGGTAATCTCCTGCCGAACAATTGCCCACTTGATAAACCAGATGTTATGTGATAGACTATTTCAAGTCACCATGGGCGCTCAGGGTTCTGTCCTAGATCTTCTTCTTTTTAATCTCTACATATCGGACCTTCCACAAACTACTTCCCGCAAATGTTGCTATGCGGACGATATAACACTAGCAGCTAGAGACCGACTTATGCAAACCACAGAAGACATACTGACAGAAGATCTACGCACCATGGCCGAGTATTTTAAGAAAACTGAGGTGTGTTGCTTTCACCTTAACAACAAACAAGCCCAAATAAATCTAAACATTAAGCTTCACGACACATTTATCCCACACAATAAACATCCAAAATACTTAGGGGTAACTCTTGATCCAACTCTATCCTACAAGAAACATCTAGAAAATGTCTCGCCCAAACTGAGTACAAAAACTAACATCCCACAAAAGCTATGGGAAACGTCGTGGGGATCATCAGCTACAACCCTCCGTAGCTCAGCTCTTGGATTGTTCTAGTCAACGGCAGAGTACTGTGCACCTGTGTGGATTAACAGCCCTCACGTTCACTATGTTGATACTCAGCTGCATAACACAATGCGTATCATTTCGGGTTCCCTAAGATGCACACCACTTCAGTACAATAGCACCATAAGCTCAGGTCCAACCTCACTCTACCAATTCATCAAAACGCGGCAGATTTGGAAAAGAAGAGATTACGATCCAGAAAGCCCCCACTACTGACGTCCCAATCGCTAATGTCGGAAAAGTACGATCCTAATGAAGAATGGAAAGAGAGGTGGGAAGCCAGTACGCACATTCTCAACGCACTCCCTACCAATCAGCCAGTTCTAGGGTTCAACCTGAACCGTAAAACCTGGGTATCCTTAAACAGGTTCCGCACAGGATTTGGTAGATGTGCGGACATACTTACTAAATGGGATAAAATCACTACCCACAATGTGATTGCGGCCATGCTCATCAAACAACGCAGCATATTGCATCCGAGTGTCTCCTAAGAGCCTACCCAGGGCCCTGGCTGGATGTTCTCGAAGCAACGTCAGAAGCCGTAGGCTGGTTAAGCAAACTAGATATCAATGTTTAATCATAATATTTTAATTATTTGTTAGTATAATGATCGTTGTTTGTCCATTCATTTTATGTCTATATTTTATGAACATTTTCTTATTTGTGTTGACTCCATATTGCATATGATTATACACTATATATTATATAATTTGTTATTGCCTTGTATGGCATACGCTAAATAAAAAATAAATAGCACTAGAGCGTCCAGTGTGATTTCTCCAGATTCTCACAATGACTACTTTATGCATGTAGCCGACAATTTATTAGCAAAGATTCCCTCATCAAAGTACACTCACAACGTTTATCTAAGGAAATTACCAAGAAATAATGAACAATCACTTCTTATATATGCTGTTGGGCATTTCGAGATACAAGATATTATAAAGGCATTAAAAATCTCAAAATCACTAGACCTATATAATCAATTTGTTTGTATGCACAAAGAAAATGTTTATTACTATACCTGCATCAGAATCGCCGCTTAAAGCACGCCTGAGCGTGCGAAAACAGGCGATTAAAGCACGCCAAGCTCTAAAGGTTGTCAAAGAAACAAGGTATATATGTAACAATATAACTTTATCGCTATCTTTATTTTGCTGACACGACTGAATGCAACAACGGACGTGGACGCGACAAAAACGTAAACAATATTTGTAACTATAGTAGCAATATTATTATGCCCTCTCGATTTATCACGACAAAAAATATTTCTAAGATTTTAGTGCGTAATTTATTTCCAGTATTGCAGGTATAATAAAAAATAGCGTAAAGTATTCGTGGATAACTGGTCTTTAAAACACTTGCTCTATTTCGAGCACGACGGCGTGTTTTAAAGACCTTATTATTGACTCATACTTTAATATACTATTATGTTTACCTGCCCCCATAGTTCATATTGCAAACATCATCGGGCATATTTCCTAATAAATTGAAACAAGTCAAATGTATACCTTGATTTAAATCGAGTCAAGTTAATAGATCAAATTATAGACCCATTGCACTTCTCCTCATTTTAGCCAAAATTATAGAAAACATTATTGCAGTTCGAATTTTGAATTCCTTTGAAACCAATCATATTTTTATGGACAGACAGTTTGGGTTCATAAAAGAAAGGGACACGTTGAGAGCCGTGCTGAATCTTATTAATTATATAACAGAATCAGTAAAAAATAAAAAATCTTTCTTTGTACTATTTAAGCAAGGCGTTCGACTGTCTCACAAAGTATTTTATTTGGTAAACTTGGGTATTACGGTTGCAAGGGAATAACTCTAAAACTAATGTAATCCTACTTCCTACATCTGACAGATCTCAATGTGCATCTCAAAAAGAAACGAGCAGGGTCATGAAGAGTTGTAGTATAAATAACAAAGAAAATATGCACTGTAACAAATAGTCATCATAATCATATACGAAATATTAAAGACACAACCCAGATAAAACCTGAAGCTCTACAGAGATAAACAACAATAATGAATTAAATTTGGAGTAACCCAAATCAAATGAATCAACAATATAAATTATTAAAATTCAAACAACACATTACAACAAATTAGAGCAATTATTATTAATCGACATTTGTAACGCTATGTAGTGATAACAGAACGCACTTTGACCGGCTTGAAAAACTAGTAAAATTTGAAATTGGAAAAAAACCGGGAGCTCAAGGTCAGACTGCTCAAATACTGTTTTCAATGTACATACAGGCATGCTTTCAGCTGATTTTTAGGTGAGTACGCACTAGCGTTTGGCAAGACAATTGAATTTACGTTAACTCCTGCGATTTTAACCCTTTTACCCTTTGTCATAAATATACAATTCATAACAGGTCAATCTGCCCTTATCGACACAATCATCACTGAATAGCAAATTAGTATGTACTTACTGTGAAGTGGCACGATTCTTCAAGGCAATCTCCAATGCAGTCACCAGGTGCGAAGACATCATGCGAAACGCAGTAATCCTGAGAAGATTTTATCTTAAAACTGCTTGGGCTCAGCACATGCCGATTGTGGGTACATCAGAGTATTCCAAGGGGGCTATTGTGGCTAATTACCTAATTGTTAATTTCCTAATTACCACTTAATGCTTTCGTACGAGTTACATACATAATTATTTATTCCACATTGGAAGCGTTTTTTTTCTAATTATAAAATGACAAGTTAAGCGAGGAGGTCAGGAAAAGTCGAGGAGGTCATGATCATACCACAAAATGGGAGTGTTTATTTTGATTTCAAGCAATATAATGGTTGTTGCTATGGTTATTACTGCCGAAAAGAGGAAAAGATACTAGTATAAAAATGTGGAAGTCGGGAAGGTTTTTATTTTTGATATTTGATTAATTTATTTTCTTTTGACACTAGAAGAATAAAAAAAGGAAGCTGCTCGTGCCCGAGATAATTTGGAGCAGTACACACGTCGTATATTTGGGCGAAAAAGAAACTCAAGTCGAAAATACTGACGATGTGGTTATCAAATTATTCAAGAAGAAACTGCACCTTGATATTTCACCTAGTGCAATTGATTGCAGCAATCGACTACCAGCAAAAGAACCTTTTCACAAACCAATAATTGTGAAATTTGTCAGCAGGATCACTAAAACATTTGGTTTTCAGCAAGAAAAAGTTACTCAAGGGCGCTGGAATAGTGATTAAGGAAGATCTCACGAAAATGCGAAACCAAATACTGAAGGAGGGAGTAAAAAGTTATGGCGGCAAGCATGTGTGGAGTTATGAGGGAAAAATATTCATAAAAGTTAATAGCAAAATTACACAAATTCATTCTATTAAAGACCTAGGTAATACGGCTTTATCATATTAGAGTGCTACAGTGCTCAAAAATGTGAGCTCTCTTTATCTACTACGGACATTGAAGGTGGGTGGTTGCCCAGTGTTAACATTATAAACGAAAATTTATTTTCATAGAATCTGTCGTCTTACTTTAAATTCTAGAAAAATAGTAATGCAGTTATAATCAGCGCTTACAACTGAAACTTGATTCTTATGTAGCATTAATATCATTTATTGTTTCTTTATGCTGAGTTTACATTTGGATCAGTTTTTTAATTCATAAACTGTCACAATATAAACTATACATACATTTTTTATTTCAAATATAATGCTTTTTAAGTATGTAAAACTAACTCATATTAATATAAGATCTCTGTTACCGAAAATTGTCGATTTAGAGATGTTTATTCTTCAAATTTAAATTGATATTCTCACTGTATCTGAAACTTGGCTTAATTCTATATATCTAGTAATAGTATGTACATATTGATGAATATACGTTTGTGAGGAGTCATCGTGTGAGGCGAGCAGGGGGTGTTGGCATATACATACGGAATTCAATTCGATTTTCGGTATAATAATACTGATATAGAACAAATATGGATACAATTTCTTAACTGAATTTGAAGATGTATTTTCTAAATGCCTACCCTATTCTGATAAAATAATTTGTCTAGGCGATTTTAATATAGATTTACTTAAAATTAATGATTCTGCTACATTATATATGCAAAACTTGCTGGAATCTTTAGATCTACACTTGTGCTCATAAAAATGGAATAGACTTACTGTTGGACTGATGTGAAAAGTAGTTAGTATTATTTGCAGTATTAAATACATTTTTTCTACGATATTTTTATTTAACTATTTTCTTGTAATTTAATACAACAAGCAATTTCACTTTATCGATGTTTCAAACCAACCGATGTTACAAAAATCAGTCGAACAGTAAGTGTATTCCATTTTTTTGAGCACAATTGTACATCAACTTATCAGCCAACCAACTAGAATAACTGCTTATTCTGCTGCACTTCTAGACTTGGTTATTGTTTCTGATATATCGTTTGTGTTGGATTGTGGTGTAGTTGATTGTCATCTTGCTGATCACGACATGGTGTTCTGTAATATTGTTTCTCAACAATCTCTGCCTGACCCAATGGTAAGCACCTATCGAAATTTAAATAAAATAGATCTTATTTCGTTTAACACTGATTTGGAAACCATTCCATTTCAGAATATTTGTCATATATCAGACATTAATAAAAAACTTTTTTTTAAATTCCAATATTCTGTGGTTGTTTGACAAACATGCTCCTTTAAAGACACGTAAACTTGGCAAACATCCTGCGCCATGGATAACTGACAATTTAAAACTTCTTACTTCTTTAAGAGACAAGGCGAAATCTAAATATAAAAACTCAAAATCCCCAGGCCATTGGGAATATTGTAAATCGCTTCGTAATTTAACTACTCTTACAATAAAAAACGAAAAAAAAAGCCTAGGTACTTTAATTTTGTTTTTAATAGTCCAGCTATATGGAAGCAGCTGGTTACTCTGGACGGAAAGTAATCGCAATACCTGAGCACGTAGCTGATGTTAATGAAATTAACCATTATTTTATTAATGGTATTCCTAAAGTAAATAATTATAACCAGTTGGCAGTATCTGAAATGTATAAAAATTATAGTTCTGACAATTTTTAATTTAATTTTTCTACTTTTGATAATGAAACTATATCTAAAATTCTAACAAATATCAAATCTGCTGCCACAGGTAGTGACCTTATCAATATTCAGATGATTAAACTCTGCTGTCCGTTCATTATTCCCTACATTACAAACATTCTCAATTCTTGTATTTTGGAGGGAGTATTTCTTCAATGTTGGAAGCAAGCTGTTGTCAAACCGATACCAAAAAATAAACATCCATCAGAACTTAAAGATTTGAGACCAATAAGCTTGCTTCCAGCATTATCCAAGGTACTGGAAAAAGTTATAAGCATGCAGCTGACCGATGATGTGAAGGAACACAATGTACTGCCGGTTGTACAATCCGGGTTCAGAACAGGACACAGTTGTACAACTGCGTTGCTTAATGTCACTGATGATATCCTGGCTGCTTCTGACCACGGTAAAATTACGGCCTTAGTTTTACTTGACTATAGTAAAGCATTCGATACGGTTAACCATGGCACTTTATTTACTATCCTGAATTACATTGGTATTGGAAGGAATGCGCTCTCGTTAATGACTAGCTATCTAAGTAATCGGACGCAAATGTTGTGTCCGATCCGCTGCCAATAACTCAAGGGGTGCCACAGGGATTGATTGTAGGTCCACTGTTATTTTCAATATATACATCGATCTTTATGAAACGCGTTAAATTTTCTAAAATACACATATATGCAGATGACACTCAGCTATACCGTTCTTTTCATATATCTCGTCTGGATGCAGCAGTGGAGGAAATAAATTATGATTTACAGTATGTGTACGATACATCTATTCAGCATTCACTAAAAATTCATCCCGATAAATCTGCTGTTGTTCTTTTTGGAAATAAAAATGCTTGTAAAGACTTGGCTGCTACTATAAAAATCACTACGAATAATGTTCCAATTTCTATTGTTGATAAATGCAAATGTCATGGTGTAATATTGGACAACACTTTTAGATATAAAGACCAGATTGCCAGACACATTTGCCAAGCTTATCAATTTCTCAGAAAGTTATATCCTCATAGATCCTATTTAATTGTCGAAATCAAAAAATAATTTGTGAAGCATTTGTTTTATCTCAATTTAATTATTGTACAGCTGTATATCATTCAGCAATAGATAAGGCAACTGCACAACGAATTCAAAAAGTTCAAAATGCATGCTTACGTTTTATATATGGCATTAGAAAGTACGATCATATAGCACATAAATTGGCTGATGCTGGATGGTTAACAATGCAAAATCGTAGGATTTACAGTCTTTGTGCCTTTTTCATCAAATAATTCTTTATAAAAAATTTACAGAAGTTGCAATTTACCAACCTTCATTAATCCATTGAAAATGAATTTTTCTAGTTTTCAAGTCTGGAATAAAATTTCCAAAATCTGAAAAAATCACAAGGGATAGAAATTTAAAAAAAGTTTTAAAGTTGTTCACATCTGTATTATTATTGTTTATTTACAACTATTAAACAATACCGTTGTTATTTTGCGATTATTTGTCAATTATGATATATATTATTAACTAAAATCACAATGCCTGTTGTTTATATTTCATAATTACATCGATACCGCCATAAATGCATGGATACCACCATAATTACATCGCTAATACGGATTTATGTGCATATAATCAAACAGGCCATAAACTGCTTTTTCGAGTTGACAGTTATCGGCCTGTCAGTTTGAAAATAATAATTTACACTTCTTTAGTCCCAAACCTAAAATGGAAAACGATAGCGACAATAGTGCTGTATTCCCCCTAAAGTACGCCAAGCCGACAAACAAGCTACACAAAATCTACTCTCAGAAAAGTCGAAGAAAACTTATGCAATCGCATACAAAAATTTTCTGGAATGAATGTAAATAAAGTAGTTGTAAATAAAATAGCGTATTTCACTCGCATATAATAGCTATTATTAGTACACTCAGATGGCTTAAAGAACTCGCTCGCTTCGCTCGCTCGTTATTTAAAAGCCATCCTCGTATAATAATAGCATCCATTATATGCTCGTATAATAATATACTATTTATTATACGCCACGCGAAACGTTACTGCGAAGTGCTACTGTATAGCAGATCATTAATAAATAATACGTACTACAGTTTTGAACCTTTTCAGCATCTTGTACACTTTAATATTAATTTGCAATTTGAGAATTATATCTTTTCAGAGCAAAACAGTTTGACAGAAAATCTTAAAAATTTATTCAGGCTAGTTTACATGCACGGGGGATATTCGACGTGGTTATTTTCTGAATGACCACATAACATTCACTTGGCGAAGTACCTTTAATCAAGATGCCTAAATTATTCAGAAGGGATTTAATTCTGACACATTTTCAACCACGGTAAAGTTTTGACATCTGAATTTTTATGAACAGTAATATCCCAAGTGCGTTAAAATAACATTTTAACGTTTTCTGTCAGAATGTTTTGCTAAGAAATTTATCAAGAAAATTTGCCGCTCAACAAGAATCCCGACTACGTAACACAAGGGATTTTGGGTCGGAAAATTTGCGAGATATATTTCTTCAGAGCAAAACATTCTGACTGAAAATCCTCAAAATGTATTCAGGCTAGTTTACATGCACTCGGGATGTTCGGCGTGATTATTTTCTGAATAAATAGAAAAAATTCAGTCGGTAAAGCGCCTTTAATATTACTGATTTTAACATTATGCATAACCGATTAAATTTTGACACATTTTTAACAGCATTTAAATTTTGACGTTTGAATTTTTTTCATTATTAAACTGACAGACCCATGGTGATTACGCATTATTATGGATATGAAGGAAATAATCAACAGTAATATCCCAAGTGCATTAAAATAGCCGATTAAATTTTGACGTTTTCTGTCAGAATGTTTTGCTAAGAAATTTGTCAAGTAAATTTGCCGCTCGGAAGCGGAAAATTTACGAGATATATTTCTTCAAAGCAAAACATTCTGACAGACAATCGTCAACATTTATTCAGGCTAGTTTACATGCACGCGGGATGTTCGGAGTGATTATTTCCTGAATAAATAGATAAAATTCAGTTGGTGAAGTACCCTTAATAATCATGTTAAAATTATGCACAAGCAATAAAATTTTGACGTTTGAATTTTAGTAATTATTAAACTGACAGAAACCATGGTGATTACGCATTATTATGGATATAAAGGAAATAATCATTATTAAACTGATCGAAACCATGGTAGTTACGCACTATGTAGAAAAAATAATCAAATACAACTTTGATTTAATCAACAAGATTTCAGCAGCATTAACATTGGCACCAAATCACAATTGTATCCAGCTGTACCCTTTCCAAGCCAATTTAATTTGTTAGCAATGTACAAGTAGCTTTACATTAAGGTTAAGTGAAACCTGTATTTTTTTCTTTGCTTCTATTCAGAATCCAAATGCCAATGTACAGAATTAGTGAATATGCACTGACTATTCCCTTGCAAAATTTGAACCATTACCCCGAGTTAGCAAGTTCACAACTACCCTTTAGATGCTAAAGAGTAAAGACCGTTATTAGTTGATTGCGTTGCACATGGAGGGATAACTACTACCTCCTATTAAAGGCAAATTATATTCTAGGCAAAAAGGCCCGGCGACTTCTGCAAAGTGTGGTCTCTGGTCAGGATAAAGCTTTTGTTCTCAAACGGCGCATTTGTTTGAATGTTACCCATAAAGCTGGCAATTTATTTTTACAATTAAAAAAACATCTGCGAGTTAGACATTTTAGGTTATTAACAAAAACAAAATATATAAACGTGGTTTTTAACTTACAATATTAGGTATAATTAGAGACCCTGTATATGGTTAGATAAGAGTCGGGCAAACGCAAATGTCAGTGGCCATTTTTGATCCAAAAATAAATGGTAGTGTGCAAGGCCAGAGTCGTTTTCCTTAGTATGTGTCATATTGATGAATTTAATTACTTGTCAGTTTAACATTGTCAATAAATGGCAAATTTAAAGCATTTACGAAAACTACACGGGTTGGTATCTACCGTATACCGATTGGTGGTCAGCTGATTTTGCGGTAGATGGATCGGATTGAGTAATTTACGAATGCTTCTTTGGTGGTGTAGTAAACACATAACCTCTAAAAACTTGTCTTGTAGTTGTCGAATTGGTCAATAATATTAATAATGCAGACGCTAAAGCGTGCAAAGATCCAGCCCCTACACCGCTAGCTAAAAACAGGTTACTGATAATAATACATACAAACAAGAATATTTATTATGTTACATTAACAGAAGATGACAAGTTCTATAATTTTAATTTCTAAATTAAATGAACCAGACAGCTGTGTGAAAAGTTTTTTATTTTACGTTTTAAATTTTTTTTTCAATACATCTGTTAATTCTTGTAATAGCTGCATCTTTCACTATGAAACTGCTCGCACCTTGTCACAATTATCTTACCCATTCTGATTCTTAAAACTTCTTTTGCAAGAATGCGTTTATCAGCTATAAATGCTGCGGTATCCTAAAAAGCAAAACATATAAGTCGTCTATTTATTCGCCATAGTTAATTTCATACCTCTGCCTTACCAGAGCAGTCAATCTTCTTCCGGTAAAGGGGCATCCTCGTTATCACAATTTGTTCCACTAGTACTGCTTGCAATACATACGCGTGCTGTATTCAGAGCTTTGCCAAAAATAGCCTCAAAGAGCGAAAAGATGGCCAATCATTTTTGGCTACGAATTTTCACAGTATCCAAGATGTGTCACTTCATCAGTGGATATTAATTCTGCTTGGATGCCTATTTCTTAGTACATATCTTAGTAACTAGCATAGTCCCCCTATGCTAGTTACTAAGATAAGAATCGTGCACTTTGAGACAAGTCTTTGAAATTTGGTATAGTCTTAGGTGTGGTCTTAAGATTTTAGGAAACTATCGCAAGCTAAGGTTACTAAATCATAAAGGTACCGCCAACTATGCAAACATATATCTTTTGTCTTTTTTAATTTGGGGTTCCTGTCATTAGTGTCTCACTCTCACTCTCACTTTCTTACAATGTTCTGTCCTTTTTAATTTGGGGGAACAAAATCTTGGAATAGAATGGCGGTACCTTTATGTATTTAGTGACCTTATCGCAAGCAGCTTGTGCGCGACCTCTGGTGGCCTGTTTGCTCTAAATCCATTATGGCCGACATCTGTATTGGTATTTTTAATAGACACAAAATCTTGAGTAATACCAAAGAGCATATAATTATATGCTCTTTGGTAATACCACTTTTTATAGGTTCTAGGATGCGAGGAATCCATTTCTCAGGTCTAATTTGTGTTTCAAAATCAATTTCAAGGTCATTACGTATTTTAATATGACAGATTAGACAATACAATGCAAGGTAAAGAAACCGTTTTTTAGTAAATCAATGTAATTTATTAATTACAAAATATAAAGAAACTTGAATGCTTGACACAAATACGATACTTCTAGGACGTGTAGCCATGCAAGAGTAAGTTGGTAAGCATGCCTAGTACGCTTCACATGTTTTCCACCAAGAAGAGAGGATGCGATTCCAGACGTGAATACTTTTGCTATGGAAAACATACGGTCTCATCCTGAACCAGCTAACAACTTTCCCACTGGAATTTGGCCGGGATTAACAAATTCTGTTGCTTTCATAGCAATATGCATAGAATGTTTCTCCATGGCCATCGTTGCTGAGTTCTCTAATAATATAGGAAACACTCCAACAACTGACCTTGGTCTAACATCTTTTGAATTTTGACCATGACAGAAAAAATCGGAATATGTCACTGAAGTCTCTTGCAACTGTCCATCATTGTCTTTCACAACCATGTTCACATGCTGTAACCAATGTCGTTCTGCCATCCATAATTCATCAGTCTTCTCAATACCTGAGATGGTCGATGCATTATTAATACCCGAAATGAAGACGTTTCCAGGATATTTATCAACAAAAGGTGCAATGGTGTAGTTTTCAGGAAGCTCAACAATGCAAGATTCAGAAATGACCAGGGTGAGTGGTAGAGAATCCTCACCAATGTTATCATAGGTGGGATGACTGCTCAGCGACATGGCACTTCCATGAAGTTCATAACGACCCGACTCATCAATGTTGTCCACTGCCGTTGTAACAAACACTTTCCTCTTGATGTTTGTAGGCACAATGACTACATCCTTTTGCCACCGTTTACAGACAGCTTGTGCAAGCTGCTTCTTAACTTCCATGACACGATCATATGAAACCGAAATGCCCAGATCATGTAATGTTCGGATATTTTCTTTCTGCCTGTCATTGAAATGAAGCTTCATTCCCAAGTAAAGGGGAAAGGGGGTTTCTCTGTCCTTTCGTTGATACAGAGTGATGGCTTGACTGGATTGCTTCGTTGGGTTGCTACAAATCAGCTAAGAGATGGTGCACGCCACTTTGATTCTGGCACTTATGTTGGCCTGGTCATCATCTGTAATAGTTTCTGCTATGCTGCTTGACCCTTGGGGCATGACATTTATCAGGGTCAATAGAGGGTTTGTGACAGGTTCACTTAGACAACCTGAGCTAACTGAACCATTGAAAGGTATTTGTTGAAGAAGGATGTATTTCCTCAATAAAACAGCAACGTCCACAATTTTATAAACTTCATCTTCTGTAACTTGTGTGTGAGCAGTTTCTGCCAAAGTTGCACCAATTGTTTTCTTATGGGAAATATAAACCTCTTTGCCATCATTGAACGAGCACCAGTCTAATCCTAGTTTCTTCAGCAGTTGTTCCTTGATCCTGGTAGAGTGAACTTATGCACCCAACCAATGGAACTTCTCGGTTTCAAGACGGTTTTCATACCATTTTTTCATTTGTGATACCTTCTGAGGAGAGTTGTTACACTTAACGAAAGCTAGGAGCTACGTAATTATTAATGGATTGTAAGTTTGCTTATGGAAAGCACTTCTTGATTACTTCGTGGCAGCACGGGCTTCAGTTTTAAGCTTGGTATAGCACGATGCGTGATGATGACTATCCGAAGCCTGGGCATCTTCAGCATTGCTTGCAGTATTCAGCCGTGCATGCACTTCCCAATTCTGAGATTGCAGCGCCCATTCCTACAGATTTTTTTCCGCAGTTAGCACTACTGACACTACAGGAGGCAGTTCAAAAACTTGGCGTTAGGAACGTATGGTCGTCTGATGGACGTATAATTATTATTAATAATGAGGGTAATAAAAAGGCGGTTACTACAGTGGACGAGCTTAATAAAATTATAAATAAATAAATTGTTGGGCACTGCCTTTAAAGCACAACTTACATACGTAATTTGGCTTAGTCCTTAGAAAGTAGAGTACCATTTGTTTTATCTCTTAATTTTGTTTGTTCAAGTTAGGTTGCGTAGTTTTTTTTTAATACGGTCATGTTAACGTATGTGCCTGCCATAACGTATACTTTAGTTTAATTTTAGTGTTCTTTCTTACCTTTAGGTTATGAAAATAGCTCATTTGAACGTACGTTCACTCATAAATAATTTTAATATTTTAAAGGCACATATTCTGGAAAATTATTATGATGTGGTTGCAGTGACAGAGACCTGGCTGGGAAGTAGCATAGCAGACTGTATAGTTGCAATTAAAGGCTATACATTTATAAGAAGGGATCGAATTGGTCGAGGTGGAGGCGTAGGGATTTATCTAAAAACGAATTTTAAATATAAAAACATACCATTTAATTCTGAAATTGAACAACTAGGGATATCTGTAAGTATTAATAATACTAGTGACTTGGTTTTTGGAGCTATATATAGACCTCCTCATGCAAATTTATTAGAATTTTTGGATGAATTAGAAGTAGTATAAGTTCTGTTTTTTTATTATCTGAATATATAATTTGTGTGGGCGATTTTAATGTAAACATATTGGACTGTGACAGTGCTGGGGTCGATCATTTTAAATCTTGCTTGGATGGTTTGGGTTTGGAGCAATTAATACAGCAACCAACTCGTATTACTCAGAACTCGTTCACTCTTATCGATCTTCTTATTACAAATGCATCTAAGTTCATAAAAGATACAAATACAACGAGCTTACACGAAGTTTCTGATCATGAACTTATTTCTTGTAAGTTTGATGTCGTCTGCTCCAAACCAAAACCGTATATTAGAACATATAGAGACTTTAAACAATTTAATGACCAGCAATTTTATGATCACCTGAGATCCATTCCGTGGGGCAACATATATGATTTAAATAATATTAATGATAAAATAGAATTTTTAAACAGCACCTTAACTACGCTATTTGACCTTCATGCACCCTATAAAACTGCAAAGTTATCAAAGCCTTGTGCACCTTGGCTGTCTGATAATATCAAAATGCTTATGTCGTTTCGCGACAGAGCTGTTAGAAGATATAAAACTTCTAAGAACATAAATCACTTTCATTATTACAAACAACTGCGCAATTTCACGACCACAGCTATCAGGAGAGAAAAGAAAGCCTTTTTAAATTCTAAATTTCAGTCAGACTCTAAAACATTTTGGAGAGAACTTAAAAATCTTGATATTCTAAAATCTAATAGTAAAAACAATAAACTCCCTTCAAATTTAGCCAATGCTGAACTAATTAATGATTTTTTTATTAATTCAATTCCCAAAGTTTCATCTTCAGATACTAAGGAAATCATTACTCATTACAATAATAACATTAAACTAACTGTAAGTGAAAGTCAGCTTTTCAAATTCCGAACTCTATCAGAAGCTGAGGTATTAAAGTTCCTTAAATCCATTAAATCTAAGGCCGTTGGTTGTGACGACATAAGTATTCTTTTTATTGGAGCTTTGCCTGCCATTTCTTTTGCCAATAATTACGCACATTATGAATGATTGCTTAACTCATTCGGTTTTTCCAGAATGTTGGAAAAAAGCCAATATTATACCACTTCCAAAAGTCGCAAATCCTACTTCATTTAAAGATTTGCATCCAATTTCAATTCTTTCTGCTTTGTCAAAGGTACTGGAGAGGTCCATGGCTGCACAGTTGAGTGATCATTTAGAAAAATGCAAAATATTACCGCACAAGCAGTCTGGTTTTAGACGTAGCTACAGCTGTTCCACTTTGTTACTTGATGTGGTTGATGACATTCTTAGAGCAACTGATGGCAATCAGCTTAGTGTGTTGGTCCTTTTAGACTTCTCCAAGGCCTTTGATACCATTAATCATGAAATAATGATTGCCATGTTACATTATATCGGCTTACAGGACAGTGCTATTATGCTGTTTAAGAATTATCTCTCTAGTCGTGCTCAACGGGTTATATTGGGAGAAAATAAATCTAAATTTACAAGCATAGTGAGTGGCGTCCCACAGGGGTTGATCTTGGGTCCGATTCTATTTAATATTTACACTTCAGCATTTCATGAACATCTTATGAACACTCATTCTCATTCATATGCGGATGACACACAAGTTTACATTTCTTTTAAACCAGAATAAAGTAAGAATGCCTGTAGTTTACTAAACAAAGACCTAACTGTGCTTCATAATATATCTAAGCAACACTGTCTACAGCTCAATCCTACAAAATCTTACGCCATGTTATTTGGAAACTTACAAGACCGGCTTCGATGTATAGACGACTTATCGATTTTTATAAATAAAGTACCTATACTGTTTCAAGACTCTGTAAGAAATCTTGGGCTTCAAATTGATTATAAGCTACGTTTTAAAGATCATGTTAGCAAATGTCTGCAGCGTTCATATTGTAATTTTAAAACTCGCTACAGCAACAGACATTTGCTGACTACTAAGATGAAAATATCTTTGTGCACTGCTCTAGTTCTGTCACAGTTTGATTATTGTGATGTAGTATATGGCCCTTATCTAGACTCTGTTGACATTAATAGGATACCAAAAGTTCAAAACTCTTGTCTACGTCTAATATATGGTATACGTAAATACGAAAAAATTTCTCACAAGCTTCAGGATTGCAAATGGTTAAATATGTTAAATAGAAGATATCTGCACTCTGCTTGTCTATATCAAAAAATTATTACGTTTAAATGTCCTCCATACTTGCACAGAAAGCTAACTTATCGTACCGACATCCATAATTTAAATCTTCGCCACAAGGGTCTTTTAATATTTCCATCACATCGAAAACAACTATTTGAGAGATCTTTTTCTTATTGTGTCGTTAACTGTTTCAATATAACACGACTCGGTCCCGCGGCCTCGTTGGAGGGCGGGCGAGGGCTAACTACTACTAATGGCGACTCTTGTTGATTTGGCCCTGGCAATTCAGTCGGCCAATGGTGTTCTCCCTGGTAGGCGGAGCAGACCTAAGTGCAAGCGCGAGAGAGAAAGAGAGAGAAAACAAAAAGAATGATATTTACACAGGTTTTTAATTGTTTGAACATATATACAAAAGAGAAAAATAATAGGCTATGTATTGGATGACGCCTCGAAGCTTCTGGTGGGGTGGGGTCGCCGTGTTTCGTCCCGGGGCTCTTCCTCTCGTGGGGAGGGGCGTGCGTGCCGGGGACGGCGGAGGTTCTGGCGCTGGAGGCGGCTCGGAGGGCTAGGTGTGCGGCCTCGCCTGCTCGTCGGGCCGGATGGCTGCGGATTGGGGCGCCTGGGCGATGGTGACGGGCGGCGGCGGTGTCGGCGGTGGCTGGACGGTATGCGCGCTGGAGAGGAGCGGAGGGACGGCCGGGGACGGTCGCGTAGCTCTTTGGTCTGCCGCGGATCCCTCCTGTGGTAGTGGGGTGTACCCTGGACCTTGCTTCGGGCCGGCAGGGCTACTGTGGGGAGCTGGGGGCGGCGACTCGACTCGGCGGGGGCGCAATATGCGTCCCACAAGGACTGCAGTTCCCGTGTCTCCTCGGCGCTTAGGTGCAGCTCCAACTCCACTTCCAACTTTCGGGGGCGGCGGAGGACCTGTCGCTGGCGGCGGTGCGGGCGGCGCGGTCCGGGCGGAGTCTGGTCGTACAGGGCTTCCTGTCCCGTGTGCGTGTTTCGGAGCTCCGGGGTCCGTGGGCAATACTGCGGGGATGCGATGTCCGCGCGGTGGGCGGCGGCGGCGGGCGATCCTGAGTGCGGCCGCAACTGTAGACAACGGCGTGCCTTGAGGGTCAAGGGCGACTCGGGGTTGGGGGTAGGTGAGGGGCCGAACAGGCGTTGGTAGGTCTCCTGGAGTCTGTAAAAATATATGAGACTGATTAGTGCGTGGGGGGGGGGGGTGGCGTCCTCGGAGAGGCCGGCTGGCGGCGGCGTCCTGTGGAACGGGGAGAAAGGAACGTCCTTACTCCATGGAGGCGGTGACTCTGCAGGCGATGACGGCAGTGGTTTGGGGGGGGGGGGCGGCCGGCGTGTCGGGCGGCTGGATCCGGCTTCGCTTGGGCAAATTCGGCTAAGTGCCAGGAGCTCGGCGAGCACCACTGGCGACTAAATTCGAGTCCGCGACTTTTTCTAAGTCCCAGGAGCTCGGCGAGCACCGCTGGAGACTAAGTGCGGCTGAAGGAATTTTTCTAAGTCCCAGGAGCTCGGCGAGCACCGCTGGAGACTAAGTGTTGCTGAAGGAATTTTCTAAGTCCCAGGAGCTCGGCGAGCACCGCTGGAGACTAACACCCGTATTCATAGTCGTTCGCCAGCGGATCGCCGGCGACTCGCCAGAGATTCGATGAAATAGTAGGTTGGCGGCACTGTACGTCTATGTCAAATTCGAGGTTAGCAGGTTAGATTTTGTGTCAGTTTCTGTCAAAACTGACTGAAAACCTAACCTGATCACCTCGAATTTGATATAGACGTACAGTGCCGCCAACCTACTATTTCATCGAATCTCTGGCGAGTCGCCGGCGATCCGCTGGCGAACGACTATGAATACGGGTGTAAGTGTCGTTGAAGCTGGAGTAATCAGGCTGGCTGGACCGAGGGCGGTGGCTGCTGGATGCTGGCTGAACTGCTGGCTGGAACTCCGTGCCCTTCTCAAGAAGCCCGGAGTTTATAAAGGTCTTGCCGGCTTTGTTTGCCGATTCCTCGCTCCCGATTGGCTGAACGGCAGTGGGGACGTTTGCAAATTTGATAGGAATTGGATTCGCGGCTTTGATCTCCGCGGCGCGAAGCGCTATCTTATCGCTGACATGGGCATTGCTTCTGTCTTCTTAAAACTTGAATTTTGAGTTCTTATTCGACATGTTTCGCCCGCATATTAACAAAGTTAGGAATACTTAAATTATTTTTACAATAGAAGCCGCGCGGTTTGTGACGCCGATCTTTTTAGATGCCGCGGCGTTTGCGGGCTTATCACTTTCGTAGCGAGAGGAAAGAAACAAAAATCTCTGCATTGTTTGCGCTTTCTAAAGACTTGAATTTTGCGTTCTTATTCGACGTGTTTCGCCCGCATATTAACAAAGTTAAGAATACTTAAATTATTTTTACAATAGAAGCCGCGCGGTTTGTGATTCGCGGACTTCCTGGTACGCGGCCTTGCTGCCCCGTGCTTCCACTGTTTAGGCGATTTTTTTCGCATGCTCCAGTGGTCGGTGTTTTCTTTAATTCAATCAGCCCTCGCGGCGTGGGTTTTCATTGTTCCTCGATTTGAACGCGAGTTTTTAATGCCTGGATTTTATTTCAGACTATCCGGTGCCGGTGTTTATTGATGCTCTTTGAGTTTTATTTTCTAAACTGCTTAATCCTAAAACTGTCTGTTCCTCTCGTCGCTGCAATCTTCGCAAACTTTATAGTTTTATGGTGCTGTTATTTCGGCCCTTTGCCTACTTGGAAAAAAAATTATGCTTTCTACCGCGGGCGGCTGCGGATTATTTCATACGTGCATTGTTTATGTTCACCCTGACCTTATAACATTAGTAAAAAGGAAAAGAAACAGACCAACACCTCAATTCGCGTAATGTTGGCCCCTTTTTAATTAATGCGCCAGCTTCCCTGTGTTTTTTGAGCGGTTTACTGCCCGGAACACTTCCTTTGTCGCGCTGTCATCTTGTTTTGATGGGTTTATGAAGGTTATGCTCTGGGCCGTAATGCGGCAGCTCCTTGTAAATTTTTGGGACGGCTGCCGCTATGCAGATGTTTAAACTGCGTCTTTGAATTTTGGCGATCTGGTAATGAATGCCGCGTTTTGATACTTGTTGCGTGGCGAGGGCGTAATCGAATTAAATTTTGATAATGGAGGCCCTTGCGTGCCTCCTGAATCATATCAAATAAAATTTCAAATATTCTTCCATTTACTATAAGTCAATCGCTATTCAAAAGAAATCTAACTTATTACTTATTTCGTGAGCAGAATCAATAGTTTCTTTGTTAAATAGTTTTGTATTTGTATTGTTACGTACAGGCAGGGGCATGGGTTTTCATGTCGGAATTAAAATAATTAGTATTTATGTTTTTCTTATAATTTTATGTTCAAACTACAGGTTAAGTGGAAGAGCAGCAAACAACCTTATGTTGTCTGGCTGAACTTCGCCTGTGAATATATTCAAAGGTTGTATTCCTCTTCTAATTTTTTTTCTGGTTGAATAAAGGCATATTATTATTGTTATTATTATTATTATTATTATTATTATTATATATTTATTCATCACCTTCCCCTTCGTACTTCTCACAGTAGACACACTGTGCTTTTTCACGATCGAGGGTTGCTTTATAACTCAAACGTTTTTTTTGGACTTACTGCAGCTTCTACATTAGCCGAATCCATTTCTCTCTTCTTAAGTTGTCGTTGCAGCATACTAGAGCCAAAAGGCGGCCGGCATCCATTATGGTATGTTGCCTTATTTGTCTTCATCGTGTTCGCAATCCCAGAACCACCATAGGCACCTCATTATCAACAAAGTTTTTCAGATCTACTTCTAGTACTTCATATGCTTAGTGGTGACAATGTTTCTTATATGGCCATCGTAAGTCTTTTCGCATATCTTGTTGGCACAAGCAACACATAGTCCAATTTGCCGTTTTCCTGTTATTAACAGTAGTATTTTCAAAACTCATATAAATATTGCATTATTATATATTAAACTTGTATTATGGTATTATAATACTCAATTATTATTTATTATATATTAATATATTATTCTTATAATTATATACTACACTGATATTAGAGTATTATATTACTCAATCATATATTATGTCTAATAGAAGCCCATCTAATAGAAATATCAATGCAGATGGTGGCCATATTGGATTTATAGCAAACAGGCCACCAGAGCTCGCGCACAAGTTGCTTGCGATGGTTTCTTAAAACCCCAAGACCATACCTAAGACTATACCAAATGTCAAAGACTTGGCACAAAGTGCACGATTCTTATGAATTTTCAATAATTCCTGCTCCGCTAAACCTAGAATGAGATGAAATATTGAGTTGGAACAGGCCCAGAGCCCTAATCCGTGAAGTAGACGATGATTATGTAAATTAGAAAATAAATGAGAAAGTAACCTGGAAGTCATATTGTAGGTAAATAAAGAGGAAACCTCAGATTACCTCCATTTGTTTTTTGCGTCTAATCGAGTTTTTCGCATCGATTTCTATCAAAATGTATTTCGCATATTTTGGAACCATCGGTGTACTTTCAGTTTGATCATCCCATATTTTTGTCTTGTATGTTTTGCGTCTTGAATAACTTTTGCAAGATCGAATAGCGGTTTAAGGGCGTTTAAAATTATGTACAAGATAAGTAAAAACATCTTAATGTTTTAATAATACTGAAGCAGTAAAAGAAATCACTTACTAGTGCAATAGTGTAATAAGTACCATGAACTGTGAGTGACACTTTTCATGTTGAGAATACAGTTTGGTAAGTTGAGACCAGAGAAGTAACTTACAGTTACATTATTTTTGGCAATACCTTTGAGAATTAAAGAAATGTAAATAATAATGAATTAAAATTGAATTATTGAAAACGCTCTGTCAAAAACACATTGGTATATTTAAATAAATTAGGTAAGTACCTTAGAACTCAATAATCATAAGGTTAATGGATACACAGTTCGTAATATGTTGGTATGCAATATTTACTTACAGTTCAAGGTGAACTATAAATAAATATTACAACCCTGTAACCTTGCTAACTAGTAAATGAACTGTAAGTTTGACTTACTCTAACAAAAATTGGTTAATGATTATTAACTTACCGTGAAAGTATTACTAAAATTACATTAATTTGCAAAGAAAAAAAAACATCTCTGTCGGTGGGATTCGAATCTGCGCTCCCAGAGAGGATCTGCCTTGCTTAATCCAACTCGCTCACCACAACCTATTACTTCCTACTCCAGTGAACCATTATTTAATTTTGAGGTTGAAAAGCAAACAATTATTCCAGACTAGCCAGATGCCCGTTATTCGTACGGACAACAAATGTTTTTTATTCTAAACCTCAAAGCATTATGTAATGAATAAACTAAAATCTGTACATTTATAATTACCTTTGATAACTAACTTTGACAGCTACCGGCTGCAGAAACAGTCACCTGTGCATCAAGGCCGTGTCTTTACTATGACATACATTATAACTGTCATAAAAGCAAACCTTTGTTAAATCGACATCTGTATTATTATTGTTTATTATACGCCACGCGAAACGTTACTGCGAAGTTCTACTGCATAGCAGATCACTAATAAATAATACGTACTACAGTTTTGAACCTTTTGAGGATCTTGTAAGTACACATTAATATTAATTTGCAATTAGATAAAGATGTTGAATTCGATATTTCATTCAAATTTTTTATATAACTTTAGAAGATATTATATGAGTCATTCTTATTACATTTATTAGCTGTTATAAAGGTGTTTCGGGAATTACAAGCCATCTGATCGGCGGTTAAACATATTATTGTTCATAGTTTATCTTAATAGCAAATATAAGAACTAGAGCGAAGCTGCTTTTATTAGGAGGAACAGGGCAGTGTGAAAAAGGGATTAGATGTGAATAGACCTTTGAGTTGTTTAGTCGATATGTATCTTTAGTTTGTTCAATAAATATATTTTAAAAAGATTTGTTGTTTGGGGAGCGTTTACATTGTCTAAACTAAGTATTTTTCGTTCATATACACACGTACATGTATAGTGTGTACATAAAGTATGGAATAAATTCATTATCTAGAAAAGGAAAAGGTTTTCGGAAAAATCCTCGGACATGTCAACCTTTGTTTTAAGATGCGCATCTTTTGACGTTTTATTCCCATTGGTGACATCATTACTGTTCCGGATATGACGTCATCGACATTTTTTTCAAATGGCAACCTCTATTTTTGACAGCGCCATTTGAACGAGCATATTTTTCTGCATACAGCACATCAAAATCTTTGTCATGTTACATAAGGAAATTTTCGAGAAAATTAATGTTATAACGATTTAATTAATTTTAATTAATTTATTTTATTCAGTTAATTGAACAAACTAATTAATTAAGTGTTGAAACTGAAGTCCTTCCTAGCTTTGTAAAGGTCTTTTTCTAAGTCATAAAAAACCACTCTTTATATTATAGCAAAAAAGACATTTTATCCACAATCACCTTATAATTGAAGTTTTATCCACACTTATGAACCGTCTAAAGTACCACTTTATCCACTAGTGGAATAATGAAATTACTTTATTTTATTAGTGGGATAAAACCATGTCACTTACTACTGCAGTGTTGGTAGCACTGTCAAGCTATGCCAAATTCGAAATTTGTACGTTAAGTTTTGCGTCAATCTGTGTCAAATAACAAACAAAATTTAACCTATTAACCTCTCGAATTTGACATAGACTGACAATACACTTCAGTACTGCCAAACGTATAACAATAACAAATTGTCACTATGACTTTTCATGGCTGTCAATACAAAACGTATGTTTTTTACTTCCTTTTACGATAAAGGAAGTATTGGATTCACCTCAAAAATTACAAATTGAGTTTTCAACAGATCTTCACGTTTTAGAGTCCCCTGAATTAATTAGTTTGTTCAATTAACTGAATAAAATAAATTAATTTTAAATCACTATAACATTAATTTTATCGAAAATTTCCTTATGTAACATGACAAAACTTTTGATGTGTTGTGTGCAGAAAAATATGCTCTTTCAAATGGCGCTGTCAAAAATAAAGGTTGCTATTTGAAAAAAAATTTGATGACGTCATATCCGGAACAGTAATGATGTCACCAATGAGACTAGAACGTCAAAAGATGCGCATCTTAAAACAAAGGTTGACATGTCTGAGGATTTTTCTGAAAAGCTTTCCCTTTTCTAGATAATGAATTTATTCCTTACTTTATGTACACACTGTATATATTTTTAAAGTCACCATCACTTTTTTCTATTACAATCCCGCATTAAGTTTTAGTACAAACAGCTGACACTAACATCCCAACCCTGTGGCCACTATCATTTTGCAAACAAGTGCAGCGCGGCAATGACCTTAACCCAGAAAATATTATTCATGTTAGGAATAATACAATCCGACACTATTTACTATTCACTTCCAAATTTACAATTTCACAACGAACCAGAATAAAAAAAATGCATATTTTCTTTATTAAAAAGTTGAGAAAATAAGGTAACCCCTCCCCCCACTCACAACCGCATCCCGAACTCTCTTAAACAATACAATCGACCAGCAGAAAGTCTCCAAACAGCGAATTTTATATAAATATTGATTTTAAGGTTTTGCTTATAATTATAACGTTTTCCCCATTTTGCATCCCGCAAATCCAACTGGGCCGCAAAACTCCCACATTCCGAATATCGACCTGTAGAGAGTATTCAAGCAGTGAATTTGACACTAATATTGATTTTAAGGTTTCTCTGTAATTATAACGTTCTTCCTATTTGGCAACCCTTAAGTCCACCTGGGCCGCAAAATTCACCACATTCCGAATTCTCTTAATAAATACAATCGACCAGTAGAAAGTCTCCAAACAGCGAATTTTACACAAATATTCATTTTAAGGTTATTCTGATAATTTTAACGTTTTCCCCATTTTGCATCCCCCAAATCCAACTGGGCCGCAAAATTCTACATCCCGAATATCGACCTGTAGAAAGTCTTGAAACAGCGAATTTCAGACAAATATTGCTTTTAAGGCTTTTCTGATAATTATAACGTTTTTCCTATTCTCCAAACCACAAATTAAACTTGACTGCAAATTTCCCACATCGCGAATTCTCTTAAAAAATACAATCGACCAGTAGAAAGTCTGCAAACAGCAAATTTTACACAAATATTGATGTTAAGGCTTTTCTGACAATTATAACGATTTTCCCATTTTTCAAACCCCCAATCCACCTGGGCCGCAAAATTCCCACATCCCAAATTCTCTTAAAAAATACAATTGAGCAGTAGAGTTTCTGCAAAGATGAAATTTCACGCAAATTTTAATTTTAAAGATTTTCTGATAGAACCATTTTCCCCATTTTGCAAACCCCCAAATCCACTTGGGCTACAAAAGTTCCACATCCCGAATTATCTTCAAATATACAATTGGCCAGTAGAAAGTCTCCAAACAGCGAATTTCACGCAAACATTAATTTTAAGGTTTTTATGATAATTATAACATTTTCTTAATTTTGTAACCCCCAAATCCACATGGGTCGCAACATTCCTACATTCCGAATTCTCTTAAACTATACAATTGGCCAGTAGAGAGTCTCCTAACAGCGAATTTTACACAAATATTAATTTTAAAGTTTTTTTGATAATTATAAAGGTTTTCCCTATTTTGCAACCCCTAAAATCCACGTGGGCAGCAAAATTCCTACATCCCGATTTTTTTAAAAAATACATTCGATTGGTAGAATGTCTCTAAACTTAGAATTTCACACAAATATTTATTTTAAGATTTTTCTGATAATTATAACGTTCCCCCATTTTGCAACCCCCAAATCCACCTGGGCCGCAAAATTCGCACGTCCCGAATTTTCTTAAAAAATAAAATCGACCAGTAGAAACTCTACAAACAGCGCATTTCACACAAAGATTAATTTTACATTCTTTCTGATAACTATAACGGTTTCCCCATTTTGCAACCCCTAAATCCACTTAGGCCACAAAATTCTTAAAAACCCATAGATTCATCCACATACTGCCAAAAACAAATTTCGACATTTTTTTTCTTTCCCCATGTTTATGCGAACATCCAATTTGCTACAAATGCGCCTCAGCTGTCTACCCTGTACCTTCGCCCCCGTGCATCGCAAACCCCAAAAAAACAGCCAGTACGATGAGCGTTGGTTCATCCTTTTTCCAAGTAGCCCCAAACCACATTTGGATTTTTCAAAAAGTATGCAATGTAACAGCACCGAACGCTTTCGTGTCAAAAAAATCGTTTTAACCCCCGTATTTTAGCACTCTCGAATCTTACATTGTCACAACTTTTCCAGTAAGTTCGCCCTTGACGAGATCTTCAAAATGACACCAACAGCATTCACCTGCAATACGTACAACTTGCAAAAATTCCCGAAAACTGCGCATGTTCCAAGCGTCACACAAATCGCTAGAAGAGCCCCGTACTAGCGTCACATCTCCAATTCGTTTTCATTGTTAAAATGAAGATTTTCGATTAATACAATTTGGTGGTTGATAGGTGAGCACAAATGGATTTAAAATGTAGGAGTTCTGCTAAACAAATGAATTGTTGATAGGAAACACATTCTGGTAAAAAAAGTTAGAAGATAAATATACGAGTATGTTTGTGGCATAATCGACTAGTTAACATGCACACAAGAATTAAGACGAAATATACAACAATCGATACTAATAAAGAGAACTAGAAAACTAGCAACTAATTATAGAGTGGTACGAGCGATATGGAGAGTACAGAAGCAAAATATAGGGGAGGAAACTGAATTTGTAACTGCAAGTAGAAATAATGGAATTTAACTTGGAAAAGAGATGAACAATATTCAAAGAGGCATTGTGTGGAAGAGCGGTAGCAATTTGTGGAATAAGAAGGGTGGGTAAGAAAATAAAATGAACGAAATCGAGGAATAATGAGGTAAAACATAAGATGAAAGAAATGCACATAACTTGGAAGAAATATATGCGGACTGGAACACAAAAAAATATTGGAAGAATATATAAACAGAAAAAACAGCAATAGAAGTAAAGAAAACAAAACAGAAACTTTGGGAGATCTTTGGTAAAGAAATAAACAAAACGTATAAGATAAACAGAAAGTCGTTTTGGACTAGAGTACGAAGAATGGGGGGGGGGGGGGGCGCATCAACGAAAATAAATCAGAATAGTAAAAGATAAAAATAATCGCTTCAAGGCAGGCAAAAGTAAAATACTGGAAATATGGGAAGAATACTATTCGCAGAAGTTTGAACAACA
Organism: Agriotes lineatus; assembly: GCA_940337035.1. NCBI lineage: Eukaryota > Metazoa > Arthropoda > Insecta > Coleoptera > Elateridae > Agriotes > Agriotes lineatus. The sequence goes on along the minus strand of CALNHX010000960.1, from coordinate 31,495 downwards.
ACTAGGCAGTGAAGGAAGCGGGAAGAAAAAATAGAACAAATAGAAACCATTACAAGTGTTACAAGCGTGTGAATAAGACAATTTAGAACCAGAAATGATAAAATGGATGGAAACAATAGGAAAAGAATGGTTATGCATAATTTGCAACGACTCATAGGGACATCAAAAAATACCAGAGGATTGGGCAAACTAGTAGACCTATGGGTAGAAGAAATAGAGAACATGAAATTGGAAGTGAATACCGATAAAAGTAAAACAATGATAATGAATGAGAGACAAGAGAAAGATCAAAATAGAGAAACAAAATGCAATGGGATCCGCTTAGAAAGAGTTACAACATATAAATATTTGGATGGAAAATAGAGGTAGAATTAACAAATAGAGCTAGAAAAAGAAACAATATTTACCACGCACTAAAGAGATCGATACTGGAAAAAAAGAGAAACAAAAGCGTGCAATTAATCGTATATAACACCGTTACACTTCCAACAGTTCTATACGCTAGCGAGAACTGGACACTTCAGGTAAAGCACGAGAGCAAAATAATAGTCATACAAATAAAACATTTGAGAAAGCTAGCTGGCAAGACAAAATGGGACAGAATACGGAATAAAAATGTTAGATCAATAGTCAACACAGAAGAAGATAGGACAAAACAACTAACTGGTACGCATCAGAAAGGATCCAGAGATAACATGCAGAAAAATAATGTAAGCAAGAAGACTAAAGAAAAGAAGAAGGGAAAAGCCTAGGAAAACCTGTAAGGCACAGATAGCAGAGATAGGAAGAGTAAGGGGAAAGACACCAAATGAGATAAAATATTGACTAGAAGTAGAAAAGATTGGGTTAAACAAGACACAAAATTCTAAATCCGACCCAGAAAGACAAAAGCATATTGAGAAGAAGCTTGGTGGGCGAAACTCAAGTTCGACATCCTTATGGTAATCGATAATGCTAACTGATCTCATTTTCCATACTGTTCAGGGTGTTATGAAAAAAATATAAAAAAGCAGTAACTTATTTCGGAGTAAGTGGCACTGCATTTGCCACCTCCTTCCAATTATCAATATTTTTTTTTCAAATAACATTCGTGTGTATTTTGAAAACCAAACGCACTTTATTTTTGAGCCATTTTTACATTTTCCAACCGTCTTAATACACGAAAAAAGATATTCAAATTTCGGCAAGTACTTTTTGAGTTTGACAAGATTCGGGGACTTTCATCATGAATTAATGTTTTTTATAAATGTATGATAAAACAACTTTTCATATGTGTCCAAATTTATACCGGTCACTGTGTATTTTTTCCATTTCTTACTTTCATTTTTTTTATGTAAGAGTTCTTACATTTCTTTTATTAAGTTACATTTTTACTACATGAGGGATAAAAAGAAACTTCAGTGCGGAGGGGTAAATTATGTTTTTTTGAGAAATGGAAAAATTACGAAATTACCACATTTTAACAAACTTTTGTAGATTATCTTGAGGTTGGTTGTCGTTTACATATCGCCCCGCTACCTACAAAAAGTCGTAAAGCAATGGATTACTTCACTGCCGATTTCTCGTGTTTTAATGACGATTTGGACGTTCTTCACTGCTGATTTCACAAAAATGTATATTATTTTGCAATTAGTAATTTTTCGATTTAATTACTGTTTCTGAGATGCTGTATAGAAAATATCGGTATCTCGTTAATTGGCAATGTCTAGACACCTTACATTTCCTATACTTCACCTTGGTAAAGTATTATTGCATTAAGCAGATTGCCGTGAAAGCAATAATAAACGATGTAATGCGATTTTGCCTCGTCAGTTCAAGTTGCACGATAAGACACCATTTCTGCAACACTGTACGTTCGGTTGTAGTTGGCTCAGCGTCTGATACTCTACCAAGTGAAGTGATAAAACGATCAATTGCATTAGAAGGATCGTGAACATAACGTCTTGCATAAATTTATATACTTATTGTGTAAATGAATGTAACTATTCAATTCACCTCTCATCTGTCAAAAAGTAACCAAAGAAAATCCAGAATTTGACGTTTCTTGACCCCATCACCAGATATATTTTCCTAAAAGGTATTCAAGTGACTATTTTCAACAAATGCAGTTTTATTAGAAAATATCAATTTTAGTTTTTTTGTTATTATAGAAATTGCGTGGGTTGTTCTTAGATTTACTGAAATCCATCTATCTATCTATCCTCTCGAATACCATTTTTAGTCAAAGTTAAGTAGATTATTTTTATCACTACTCATGTCCAATGCGCTTGGGATTAGGAGTCGTGCTAGCTCATTCATCCCAATATTCCCAATCCTACCGAAACGCAATGAATATTCTTGATACCACCGCAAAAATGGTCGGCATAACTTTAACTACTCATGGTACCGTGTGTTTAAAAAAAAACTCATAACTTGATACATACCAATTGAAGCAAATGAACTACCATAGGTCGGAGATAACTAAATACATCTTGATCTTGAACTAGAAATATGCAAAACACTTAATACAAACAATTTTTATTGGCTGTTTAGATTAATACACTCGTTGTTGTTGTGTACATGCCACCTTATTTTCCTTTTTGCTTGATACAATTAAACTTAATGCAGTGTAAACTTTTGCCTGTCACAGTGACATATGTTTTCATAAACAAAATGCAATCTGACATTCACCTACAGACTTAAGTTATAAGACATGACTAGATTTTCTATCTTTCTTTCCAAGGGCTACTCTAAATGAGCTTTGTTTTTGGACTATTCAGTTCACCTGTCATCTATCAAAAGTGGACCAATGAAAACGTCAGATTTTGCATTTCATACCCAACTAAAATAAATTGTAGTGACTACTGCACTAGTACCGAATTGCAGCGACTATTGTACTAACGTATGTCCCCTTTATTATAGGAAAACTGTTTGACGTTGAGGAACATTTATCATTATCCGTATTTTTTGCATATAATTTTATGAAATATAACTGTAGAAATAATTTCTTGTAGTTGAATTGAACATAAAATTATAGCAACAGAAAATATAGCTGTTAATATTTTTTCTCAAAACTTATGGGACATACTTTAGTACACAAATGACAACTTTGAACAAAGTAAAATATTTATTGAAGATGTTTACACAAATTGTATTTTAACATGTGTAACTAAGTGTTGAGTCTTTTAATTTGGAAAATCGGTTTGGTCCTCCGAATACTAATCGCAGTCAAAGTTAGGTAGACTATTTTCGGGGTGGTATCGCTCATGTTCATTGCTTGTGCAATAGACGCAATTGACCTTGGTGATACCTACTACTTTAAAAATAATCGACATAACTGTGCGTACTTATAGTATTGTAAGTGATTATTTTTTATGCGACACGTAATAATTTAATGTTAGTTCTTACAAGTATACTTAGACTGGTCATCGTCATAGAAACAACGTCTGGTGGGATTTTAATTTGAGGTTGTAAAGGAAAAACATTCGTCAGGTATAAAGCGGTTTTTCAACAGATTACTTTTAAAGTGTTAAACACGCAATTAAGAGTTGGTGCTAATAACTGAACAAATAAAGATATTTATATTTTTTACATCAATTCATATAAGGTTTCGTATATCGATAAATATTTGTCTCTGTAGTTTCTCGAAAGTTCTAAATTTTCATTGAAAATTACATAATTTATAGACGAAACAAGATGTTTGAAATTAAATTAAATTTAGATTTAAGGCTGATATCTTACAGTTTGTTAGATTATAAAATTAAATATTCGTAAAGCTAGTATAATCTAGTATACGTATACTCCAATAGAAATATCTTTTAGGATTGCTAGTATTTATTATATTTAAAAGAAGCAAAAGCCGCAGCAAGAAATGTGATTTCCTAAAATAACCAGCCTTAACAACCATACTTAAACCTTCAATGACAACAGCCATTTTGAGATTTCCCGCATCAACGATTTGATCAGACAACTTTATATTGTTCACTAACTCGACAAAAGTTTTTGTGGGGCATCAGGAAAGCCTTTCAATGTAGCGGAGTAAAAATTAATAAAAAGATTAGTAGTAAGTTGCTGCTGGCTCTCAAGCGATTCCAAAGTTCGAAAGCAATTGAAAGATACAGAGCAGGAAATGAAAGCATTAAATTTTTGCCATTACATTATAAAAAGGAAATGAGTGCAAAATTTATGGTCCACAACATTCATTTTTCCAGTTTCTTATTATGCTGCGGAGAACAGCAGGTGCGCATTTTTAAATTCGTATCTGAAACATTCTATATTTGCGTATATATTTACTTTTTCAATCAGATGAAAATATATTTCACATGGCGTGATCATAAAGGTTTCACTTGATTTTTAAACGGAAGAATTTAACTCTCTAGCTGTAAAACGCATTTGACTATAAACGGAGAGATCCCATAACAAAAATTATATATTAATGTACACATCTACTTGTGCAAATTCATACAATTTCACATTATTTTTCAGAAAATTTCTGTTTAGTTATGTGTCACAAATATCACTTTTTATAGAGAGTTAAACGAATTTGTAGTTTCCATTTTGATTAAAATAACTTTTTATCGGAGAGACCTTTAAATTCTCTTGGAAAGCGTCTAGTTGCCAAATAGAGAATTTTGTTTTATGCAGTCAACTTCTTGAACATCTTAAATGTCTTCTTTTGTATCGTAAAGTATGATATCTAATTTTTGAGTAAAATAATTAATGCTAACGTATGCCGATTATTTTTTAGAGAGCGCGTGGCCGGCTTATGAAGCGTTTGCGCTTGCAGTCGGCAGGTAGTGAGGACGAACCCCACAGTCGGACAGTGGTTACAACTTACGCTCTCCCACAATTATAGGAACACCTTTGGTAGTTGTGATCCGGTGAAAGGTTATTCTTACTTAATTCAATAGGTTAGGTTACCCACCTGTCCCGGTCGCGGCTTAAGATGGCTCACAAAATTGCACTCAGTGTATCGTAGTAATTAAAAAAAAAGAAGAACGTACGTTTAAGCTAATACAGTTGTTTCTGAAATACTAATCAACTTAGTTAATATCTTCCATAGATGAATTCTATTTTAATAGGAAATCGGTAAAGAACAATATGATTTTTCTTTGTAGTTATAATTCTGCAATGGAATAGAAGAGCAGAGAGATAGAGAAAATTCAAAGGAATTATTACGAATTTAATCTAACAAAAAATTTAAAAAAATAACAGGAAATATGAAAAGTCCAGGGGTAATCAAAAACTCGCAGGGTGCAATCTCAATAGATGATAACGAAAACGGAATACATGGTAAACATTGTCAGGGAAGATAGAGGGTCGGCCTTACCTTTTGGCGAATACAGGGATTGTTTAACCATAACATAAAAGAAACAGATGTAGACGATGCAGTTAAAACAAAAAGTCAGGGTTTAGAAATGATGAAACTGTAAGTAGAATATGCGTTAAAGCAAACTAGAGGAAGGAAAACAGTAGAACCCGATGAGGTTCCAGCATAATTACATTTGCTAGATGAGGAAAACATACAAAGCTTAACTAATTTCAACATAAAAATATATCGACAGGAAACTATACCACAGGCATATTTAAAATCCACCTGAATCCTTCTGCATAAGAAAATTAATGCAGTGAAATAGACTAATAAGGTTGACGAGTTCTACAATATAAAGTTGAAAATAATTCAAATTTTTGTTAACAAATGTTAAATTTTATTAGGTAACTCTTATTTACGAAAAGGCGCATCATCGAAAGCAGCATGCAAAAGTTAACTGAACAATTAAAGACGATCGGTTTCAATATTGTATACATAAGATTGATTAAAAACTTATATTGAAATCATACCTAGTGTAAAAATTAGAAAACATTGAAATGCACGAGAGGAGTAAGACAGGTCTATGTCCTATCTCTGACCCTGTTTAATATGTACTCTCAGATAAGATAGGCAAGGAACGGGGAACAAATAGAAAAAACACAAGTTAAAATATTTAGAAGCTGGAGAAATTCAGATCTAGATTCAGATGCAGAATAAAAATAAGGATAAAGCTTGCAAGAAGTGCATTTATGTAATGGATTCCCCGACCTGCCCATTCGAGTACAGTTCCTAATATCTATGGTCTCAACTGATGTACGAGGTAAAAAACTTATCGCAGTTGAGCGCAATTCGGAAAAGCGTTGACTGTAAACATTTCACTTAGATTTGGGTCCTCAGACTTGCAGGGTACCCTTGAATTTAGCATGTCTTAGATTGCATCACTGACCTTGAATGGTACAACGCTGGAAAATTCTCAGATTGCTGGCTTGAGCGCCGTTCATCTGATTGCCGTTAAGAAGTCTTCGAAACACTTCAAAGAACACAATTGTTACACAATTTGTTTGCTCACCTCCTACACTGTGAAGATGCGTTCACTTAATTCGTAAACGCTTGTTTCGCTGCACTTTAAAACTGTGGCAGCAATTTAAATACTGCCAGGCACAATTAGGCCGCTTCTAATTATTTTGCCTAAAGGCGACTTTCACAATGCATTTTGTAGTCGCAATCAAGTCTGCCTTCAATCTTGGGCGGCTCACAACTAAAGCTGAACTTGAAAACGCCAACAAAAGATGCTTCAAAGTTGAAATCTCTCTTTGTTCCTTGAAAAGGCTTAGAGGTGCACTAGTGGCGGCACACACATTTAACCGATGTACGTACAAAGACGAACTCGCACTTTTAATAAATTGCTTAAAGCTAGCACACAAGAAAGTACATACACAAATACAACTTGGCTTATATCTTTCAACGTGAAAGCATACATTACAGGGAAAGAATTCAGATGGTCCGTTTCACTATTATTAAATAGAAGAACACTATGTATCTTGGCCATATGTATATTAAGAAACAACAAATACTAACTATACAAATAATAATGGCAGGAAAAATGGAGGGAACGACAGAAGTTGTATTAGAAAGAAATTCTAACTGAGAAACATTCGAGAATGGACAATCATGAATATGAAACCGCTATTTCATGGAGGTAGAAGGAGAAACGCATTTAACCAAGTTTTTGCCAACCTTCAGATTAGGGAGAGTAAGCAAAGAAGACGACTGCAGAATCTTAATATGTTGTAATTTTATATATTTGATTTAGTTTTTTTAATATTTTTTAAAACTACAATTAACTGCGAAGTCAAAAATTGTAATTTCAACGTACACTCGCTCTTTTCATGGTTCTGACTTATGCATTATACAGACTGAAATGTAAAAGTTTTAATTAATCGGTTATCTAGGCGTTATTAAGATTTAAGGGGGATAAGGAGAGAGGTTAGGCAACACACTGCGTTAGTCAAATTTTAGGATAAAATTTAAATTGTTTCGTATAATATATACTCATAGCATAGTGAAAAGCGATGAAATAATATGTGATACGTGTAGTAAGCCTATCCACACTGTATGTACTGGTCTGTCGCGATCTGAGATAAACTGCATCAAGGATGAAAGTAGACTGCTATCATATGCATGCCCCTCATGCAAAGCCGATAAGGATATGTTCAAACAGCTGAAAAGCATTGTCATCCAGCTTCAGGAAGAAGTACAAAAACTAAAATCTGGTACCTATCGACAAGAGTGCGAAGCAAATCAAGACTTCACCGAAGAGTTAATTGCAGAAATGCAAGATCGTCTACATCGGAAATCTAACATTATTGTTTATGATATGGCTGAGTCTAAAAAAACCGCTGCTGAGGAGAGAATTGAGGATGATTTCAAAACTGTGAAAGAGTTACTTACTGACGTCGGACTCGATAATATTGTTGTAGAAACAGCAAAGGTATACAGACTGGGAAAATTCAAGAAGGGAAATACGAGGCCGGTGAAAGTAATTCTTAACAACAAAATGTCTGCTATAGAGGTACTTAAAAGTAAAGCAAAAATGCGTAACAAAACTGTGAAGATTTCCGCGGATCAAACTCAAAAGCAAAGGGATTACTTCAAGACGATAAAAAATCGGTTAAATAAATTAATCGAGGAAGGTGCGACAAACAAAACTATTAGATTTATAAATAAAGTTCCAACTATAGTGGAAAAAGTATCGGCAGGTACTGAAGAAAAAAACTAATTCATAGTGCGGAAAAATTACGTTGTAATCCATGTAAATCGTGCGTTGTGTATTACCAAAATGTTCGAGGACTACGAACAAAATCCACAGATTTTTACTTAAATTTATTAAATCATGAGATCGACATTGTTCTGTTAACCGAAACGGGCTTACATTGCGGATTCAAGGATGGTGAATTATTTGATATAAACAAATTTAACGTTTATCGCTGCGACAGGTCTGTGAACTCAAGTGATAAACTACGATTCGGTGGTGTACTTGCTGCAGTCAACTCAAATATTGGTTCTTCGCTAATCGAAGTACCAATGCGTGGAAATGAAGAAGTGTGGGTGGAAGTTTCTCCAAATAAAAAACTCTCGATTATTTTTGGTGTAGTTTATCTACCACCAAACTCAGGTATTGACAAATTTGAATCTCACGTTCGCTCGGTCGAGTTCATAACGGATCGCTTTCCTGCATCTCATGTTTTCGTTGTGGGGGATTACAATTTGCCGTCCTCGTGGATTTCGTCACATGAGGAATTAATTATAGCAAAGGGTGAATCGAATGGAAAATCAGATTTGCTGGTAGACACGTATAATTATTTAAATTGTAAACAGCTGAATAATATTTTAAATGCAAACAATGTAGTTTTAGATTTGGTTTTTTCAAATGATTCGAATATTACAATTGAAGCCTCCGACTTTGCCCTTACCAATATTGACAGCCACCACCCTCCATTGCTAATAAATATCAATTATAAAGATGAAAATTGTCTCCGCAATAAAATAACTTGGGATTATAACTTTAAGTCTGCTAATTACGATTTATTAAATGATTACTTCGAAATAGTTAATTGGTCTGTTATATTTAGTGATAGCATAGATATAAACGAGTCGATCAGTAGTTTTTATGATATAATCTTCCATGCAATTGAAGCTTATGTACCAAAACATTATAATTTAACAAATACATTTCCGATTTGGTTTAGCAAAGCAACAATAAATCTGATACAGCGAAAGTCTAAGTTGTATAAAGCGTATAAAACGAATAATATCGCAACTCGCTCACGTAATTATAACTTATTTAAGGAATGTCGCAGATTGTGTAAATCATCCATTGAATCTGATTATAATAGATTACTTTTCAATACCCAGGAAAACCTAAAGAATAACAATCTGAAGTCCTTCTGGAGTTTTGTGAATGGGAAACGTATTAAACCAGCGATTCCAAATAAAATGATATTTAATGGTATAAATGCTACTGATGGTCATGCAATAGCAAACTTATTTGCAGATTTCTTTGCCTCAGTTTACACAGTGCACACATATAATCATCAACCTGCACTTTTTTCTTCTGGTAATTCAAATTTTTACTTATCTTCATTAACTTTTACCGAAGACGAGGTTTTTGATGCGTTATCGTCTATAGATATTAACAAGGGGTTTGGTCCTGATATGATTAATCCTGTTCTTCTAAAATGCTGTAGTCCGACCTTAACTTTGCCTATTACCCGTTTGTTTAATCTATCATTAATTAGTGGAGTTTTTCCTGATCTTTGGAAAAACAGTTTTGTAACGCCAATATATAAAGCGGGAGATAGAAACAACGTTGAGAATTATAGGCCTATATCCGGACTTAATGTTATAGCTAAGACTTTTGAGAAACTACTTTTAACAAAACTTTCTCCGCTAACCCAAAATATAATTATTCCACAACAACATGGATTCTCAAAGGGCAAATCAACCTGCACGAACCTTGCTTTATTTAGTGAGTATTTACATGAGTCCTTAGAAGCTGGTTTTCAGGTCGATGCCATATATACAGACTTCAGAAAGGCATTCGATAGAGTAAATCATGCAATTCTAGTTAGTAAGTTACAGTCCTTAGGATTTGGATATCCCCTCATAAGTTGGTTTCGTAGTTATTTATCGGGTAGGCACTCTCAAGTAAGGATTAAAGGAAACTTATCCAGACCCTTCCAGTGTACTTCTGGTGTACCTCAGGGGTCTCACCTGGGTCCTTATTTGTTTCTGTTATTTATAAATGACATCGCAACCGAATTTGAATATTGCAAATGCCTCTTGTTTGCAGATGACGTAAAACTGTACGCTAGAGTACAAAATATCAAAGATCATTTAAGAGTGCAAAATGATATTGATAAACTTGAAAAGTGGAGTGAATTAAATGATATGGAACTTAATATTTCAAAATGTCACATAATCTCATTTAATAGGAAAAAATCCGTTGCTCATTACAATTATATTTTGCATAACACTATTCTTGACAGAATTTAAGAAGTGTCGGATTTAGGGATTTTATTTGCCGCCAACTTCAGTTTTAATAGACATATAGATACCATTATAGCTATATCAATAAGAATGTGTGGTTTTATAATTAGGAGTTGCCATGATTTTAGAGATATGCATGCGCTGTTGCTGCTTTACTATTCGTTAGTAAGATCCACACTGGAGTATTGTTGTATTGTGTGGTCACCATATTACCAATGTCACAAAACAAGAATAGAAAATGTGCAAAAGAAAATGATCAATTTTATTTTATTTAAAATGAATATTTGCAAATCTGCATTTAGTTATCCTGAAAGATTAAATCTTGTCGGTGCTCCATCCCTCGAATGTCGTAGAAAGCAGCAAGAAGTGGTTTTTGTTCATAAAATTTTTAATTCTGAAATACATTGTCCTGAATTGTTGGGATTATTTAATATACGAGTTCCACAACACTTAACTAGAGATCAATCAATTCTACAAATATCGTGTCATCGTACAAATTATGGACAGAATTCACTACTTGGAAGACTATGCCGCTCAGTAGATGATGTGTCTTCTGATATAGATATCTTTAATATTTCATTATTATCTTTAAAGAGCGTACTAAGACTGCTTTGCAAATAAACAAAAATGTTGTTTGTATATTAATTATTTTTTCTATATCATTTATTGCATTTGTTATTTTTTTTGCGTTCTCTGTTTTTGTTTTGCGACGTAAATTGATGGCTTACTTTTAACCTTAACTTAGTCTTAATCATTATATTATTTAATAATCTACATTAATTTGTTTGACTTCTCATATAAAATCATTTCTTTTTTTGTATGAATAACTGTAATTGGGACTGTATCCTATTGTTATTCTTATTCTAAATAAATAAATAAATAAATATCACAGCCGCAAAAACTAATTTGGAGAAACGTTTGTTAGATACTATGAAATAGCGTTATGCTGTCTGGCATTTGTTTTTTTCAAAAAGCTATTAAAACAGATTAAAAATAGCAATAGGAATACTTTTATTCATTTGTTCATTGGACAATACGACCAATGGTTTAAAAAACTTAAAAAATTTACTCCACTACAGCATACGTAAATATTTTTATAGTAAAATTGTGCCTTTGAAACCGTTTCAATAACATTCCTGATCTGGTAATTACACACGAACCAATATTTTATAACACTTTTCGCCAGTATTTTTAATATAAAGTTAGAAGTATTATAAGCAACTTAACTAACAGCTATTTTTGTTTACGAATAACAGGTATTGGAATGTACTAATCCGCTAATAGATACATACTCTAATCCCTTTTTGGTGTGTCGGGTAAGAATCTTTAAACACTAAATACTTTTAAACGGTCTTTGTTTAGTATCTATGACGATTTTATAAATGGTTTAATCCTCTAGGAATGTAGAACTTAAGTGACATTGAGCGACATTCCTTTTATTTTGCCTCGATAAACAAGTCCAATTTCGGGCCATATTGGGGATAAAATTAATTGGAAGTAAAGTCAAGGCTAAGAGAGACTAAAAGAGCAATTGTGGAAATAAACTGAAAAGATAAAACACCAAATAAGGGTGAGAAATAAGCCTTAATAATAGTGCATGCTTGGTTAGGAAAGATAGCAGTGAAGACGAGAATTGTATGAACCAATAGAGTATTGTGATATGCGTTCTCGTATACAATATACATTACACGGTTAGTGAGAACAGAAGTTAGATTAGTAATTATTATATAAAATGTAAATACTTAAATGCTATTTTCGTAGAATATAATTTCATGTTTTGGATTTTGGTACACAGCGGCCAGGATCGTTTGTATTATGTGCCTCTGTGGCGGAACTAGTGCAGGTAGTATCGTAAATAATGAGGACGTGCAAAACGCACCCCAGCAGGGTCATCTGGAATGCAGATGTACGATGCTTCCCCGTAAAAGCGGGTTCTTGTAAATATTCAGATCTTAAGAAACTGTGAAACGAAGCGGTCGGCTTCTAAAGGGTAGTTTTAAATAAATGTATTTAAGCTAGTGCGTTTTTAATTTCTCGTAAGAAGTTGGTAGAGACTGAAGTTAGTGTGCAACTTGTTCTTTGTTGGCTGTGCTCAGAACCCCGACGTTAGGCGTATCGCGACAGTGGTGTCAAGTGGTGGGATTTATAACAAAAAAAAATCCCACGACAAAAGAAGTTCTTTTGTTCCGACGTTGGTCCTGGAGCAAAGCAACGGAGCACAAGAGGAAGCGCAGGACAGAAGTATCAACAACAGTGGCGGTGTCAGGAAGAGTGGCGGCGTCAGAAAAAGCAGTGGAGACGTGCAAAGCGAAGGCGGCGTCAACAACAGTGGCGGTGTCAGGAAGAGCGGCGGCGTCAGAAAAATCAGTGTAGGCGTGCAAAGCGGAGGCGGCGTCAACAGTGGCGTTGTCAGGAACAGTGGCGGCGTCAGGAAAACCAGTGAAGGCGTGCAAAGCGAAGGCGGCGTCAACAACAGTGGCGGTGTCAGGAAGAGCGGCGGCGTCAGAAAAATCAGTGTAGGCGTGCAAAGCGGAAGCGGCGTCAACAGTGGCGTTGTTAGGAACAGTGGCGGCGTCAGGAAAACCAGTGAAGGCGTGCAAAGCGAAGGCGGCGTCAACAACAGTGGCGGTGTCAGGAAGAGCGGAAGCGTCAGAAAAACCAGTGGAGGCGTGCAAAGCGGAGGCGGCGTCAGGAACAGAGGCGGCAACCGGATCAGCGGCGGCGTCAACAAACCAACAAGGGGCAACAGCACATGTAAAGCAGCAGATGCAGTGCGGGTAAGTAATGCTTGTTTGTATGTTTGGAGATTTTATGGTCTTATTATGCGATTTAGTAAGGTGATGCTGATATTATTTTGAAATATTGGGTTCAAGTATTGCTGGAAAAAGTAGTTGTCAGAAAAAAAAATAATTGTAACAGGTTGTAAAATAGTCATTTTTGCAACAGTGTTAGAGAATTTATGTGTTTCGCAGAATTCCTGGTTTATAGAAATACATTTAAGCGGGTGTTTAAATTTCAACAAGGAAATAACAATGGGTTCGGATTTTAATATTTTTACCGTTGGGGAGTTAAAATATGCTGCTAATTTGTTTGAGCTACCTGAGAAAAAGAGAAAGGCAGAGATCATTCAAGAATTTGTCAATGCTAGTTATACAGCAGGAGAAATTAGAATTGAAATAGATATCTGGGAGGGAAATCCTCAGAAAGGCAGGTTAGAAAAGCAAGACGCAAAGGAAGGGGAAGAAAAAGAAAGGCTCGAAGCAAGAGAACGGGAAGAAAAAAAAAGGCTCGAAGCAAGACAGCGGGAAGAAAAATTAGCGTTAGTTAGGATAGAGCAGGAATTAGAACTAGCTAGGTTAGATGCACAGATAAAAATTGCGCAGGCTCAAGCACCCAATCAGAATGGGAATGGATCGAATCATGGCAACGTAATTAAGAATGCATCGTTAAACATGACGAAGCAATTACAACCGTTTAAGGACGATGGCGACATGGGGTTGTTCCTCACCAATTTCGAAAGGGTTTGTGTCCAGCTACAATTCGAGAAAGAAACGTGGCCAATACGGTTGACAAGCGTATTGTCACCGGCAGCAAGTGAAGTGGTTGCACGCTTATCAGAAGAGGACTGCAAGAACTATGATAAAGTTAGGGCTAGTCTATTAAAAAAATACCAGTTAACGGCGGAAGTTTTTCGAACAAAGTTTCGGTATGGAAAACGGAAGACTGACCAAAGTTATGCGGAATTTGCATATCAGTTAAAGACAAACTTTTACGAGTGGATCAAAAGTGAAGAAATAGAAGAAAATTTCGATAAATTGGTTCAACTCATTTGTTTAGAAAAATTTTATAGTGCATTACCTAGAGAAATGAAATTTTGGGTGGAAGACCGGAATAAGGCAAAAACTGTGGAAGAAGCGGCTGAACACGCGGACACCTATGTTACCAAAAGGGGCCCAGGGACCGAAAAGCATTATAATAATTCGAACTTTAAGACACAGAAAAATAAGTTTGAAATTAAATCAGTGGCGTCGAACCAGAAGGATGATTTAGGGATTAAACAAGCGACAACAGAAAACAATACCAAGGAAAATCTGGATAAAAGTAGTTTCGATAAAAGAAGGCCATTTAAGTGTTATGGATGTGGGTCGGTGGGTCATTTTAAAAATTCACCAGAATGTCCGAAGGCTAAAGTTGTCTTAGCAACGATAAACGATGGTAATGACGTAGAAAAGCTATTCGAACCATATACCATAGAAGCTAAAGTAAACGGTATTGAATCAAAACTATTGAGAGACAGCGCAGCAAGCTATTACATTGTACACTCAAGTCTAATTAAGTCACACGATTATACAGGAAAATGTGTAAATGTAAAGGGAATTTTAAATGAACAAAGTGTTGCTTTACCAGTTGCTAAAGTGGAATTGAGTTTACCAGAAATTCAGGTGGTTACTGAAGCAGCTGTCATAAATCATTTACCTTGTGGATATTCCTACCTATTATCAAACCGAACGTGGGAGATGATACAGGGAAAAGAGAATATAGCAATTCAACAGGTTTTTGCGTTAACTAGAGCAAAGGCGAAGAAATTAATGGAACAAGAAACATTTCAAGAAAAAAACAAGGAAACTAGTGTAGAAATACAAAATTCTCAAGTAGCAATAGATCCAAAAGGAGAAGAAGAAGCAATAATGGAGATGAATTATAAATCACCTAGGCAAGACAATAATGAACCAATTTCAGTTCCGAAATCAGATGTGGATTATTCAGATATAACAAAACTTACACCTGCAAATTTAAGAACACTACAGTTAGAAGATCCGAAATTAAAGGAATATTTTGAATTGGCAGAATCTAAAAAGGAAAGTAATGGAGCAAAATTTTATATTTCGTATGGAATTCTTCATAGGAGATTTACTGACAGATTAGGCAGAAGTTACGAACAAGTAATGGTACCAACCAAATTACAAGGGAGGTTGCTAGATATTGCACATGACAATATGTGGATGGGACATCTGGGATGCAATAAGACGATCGACTGGATCAAACAAAATTATTGGTGGAACCAGTTGGGCCGAGATGTCAAGAACAAAATAAAATGTTGTGATGTCTGTATGCGAGTGGGAAAGTCAACTGACAAGAAAAAAGCACCTATGTGTCGAGTGCCAGTAATTACGGAACCTTACAGAAGGGTAAACGTGGATATCGTAGGACCATTGGCAAAAACCGAGAAAGGAAATCGATATTTACTAACTTTAATTTGCAGTGCAACTAAATTTCCCGATGCTATTCCCTTAAAAGTAGCAGATTCGGAAGCAGTAGTGAAAGGACTTCTGAATATTTTTTCCAGAGTAGGATTTCCGGTTGAGATTCAAATGGATTTAGGAACTGTTTTTACGAGCAATTTAACTACAGAATTTTTCGACCGGTGTGGAATTAAAATAATACACAGCTCTGCTTATCATCCGCAATCAAATGCGGTGGAACGATTTCACGGAGTGTATAAAAGAATTCTTAGGGCTCTATGCTATGAACACGGCAATGAGTGGGACGATTACATTGATCAAGCTTTATTTGCTTTGCGATGTGCACCTCATGCGGCTCATGGATTCAGTCCTGCAGAATTAGTGTATGGTCGGCAAATTAGATCACCGTTAAATATGGTTAGGGAATTATGGATTGGTAAAGAAACCAATGAACCGGTGGTAGTTTATATTTTAAACTTGTTAGATAGATTGAAGAAAATGCAAAATATCGCAAAAGTGGCGGTACTGGAAGCGCAGAGTAGATCGAAGAAATATTACGATAAAAATGCAAGGAATTTGACTTATGAGGTTGGTGATAAAGTGATGTTATATCAGCAGGCAAGAACGAATAAATTACAAATGCAATGGACCGGACCTAAGGAAATTGTTAAGAAACTTTCTGAAACAAATTACGTAATTAAGGAGCTCTCGGGAAAAAGAAAACAAAACCTAGTCCACGTAAATTTATTGAAACCGTATTATGCAACAGCGGAAGTGGTGGCGATAATCATAACTCAACCTGGGGAAGAAGGAGCGGAATTAGACCTTCCGAACTTAGAAATAGGCAAAGACTCGGAAATACTAAGTGCTTCTGAAGTATTGAAACAAGCGAAAGGAGTAGGACATCTCACAGAAATTCAAAGAAAGGAATTGGAAAAATTAATCCAAGAATTTCCGGGATTATTTTCAGATCGACCGGGCAGAACACATTTAATCGAACACGATATCGCTGTTAAGGAAGAAAAGATAATACGAACACGAGCGTATTCACATTCGCAACGAGTACGAGAAATTATCGATATAGAAATCGACAAGATGCTCGAATTGGGAGTAATTAGGCCCAGTAATAGTGCTTATTCGTCACCCATGATCATTGTGGAGGCGGAAGGAAAGGAACTAAGACCTGTAATAGATTACCGAGCTTTGAATGCTATTACCGTCCCCCAGCAACATCCAGTTCCAAATATCGAAGCTTGCGTAGAACGCTGTAGTAAAGCGAAATATCTAAGTTTAATCGATGTGGTAAGAGCATATTGGCAAATCGGAATGACGGAAAGAGCGAGTAAATATGCAGCTTTCATCACGCATCGGGGTGTTTTTGAACCTGTGACGTTGGCTTTCGGATTGCAATCTGCACCATTCTCTTTCCAAAGGTTAATGGATACAATTCTAGAAGGAATGAGTGAATTTGCAGAACCCTTCCTGGACGACGTAGCAGTGCATTCGATGAATTGGGAAGAACATTTGGAACATCTACGTCAAGTTTTCACTGCAATGCACCAAGCGGGCTTAACCATAAAAGCAAAGAAATGTGAGTGGGGTAAAGCCGAATGTTTATACCTAGGACATAAGATCGGACAAGGATATCGAAAGCCGTCTGAAGCAAAAGTAGCGGCAATACAAGAATTTCAACGTCCAGAAACGAAACGAGATGTTAGAGCGTTCTTAGGCATAACGGGGTATTATAACCATTATATACCGACGTATGCAGAAATAGTAAGTCCACTTACGGACGCATTTCGAAAGTCTGCGAAAAATAAGGTCGAATGGGATGAACAGAAGGAAACTTCCTTTCAGCGATTAAAGAAAGAGTTGATGAGCGGTAAAGTACTGAAAGCTCCAGACTATTCCAGCGAATTTATATTACAAACGGATTGTTCAAAAAGGGGAATGGGAGTAACTTTATCTCAACGCGATGAGAATGCGGAAGAACATCCAGTCTTGTATTTAAGCAAAAAACTTACTGACAGGGAACAGGCTTATAGCGCCAGTGAGCTAGAATGCGCGGCACTAGTGTGGGCTGTAGGAAAATTGAAACCCTATTTGTTTTTAAGTCATTTCACAGTAGAAACTGATCACTGTCCTTTGACTTGGTTAAAACAGATGAGCAGCAAAAACGGTAGACTGTTGCGTTGGTCGTTAGTTTTGCAGATGTTGAATTTTACAGTTGTCTATAAACCGGGAAAAAAATGTGGAAACGTAGATTCCTTGTCACGTTATTTTGTGTAAATAGGTTACCAAATGAAATTGTCTCACTGACAATTATGACCGAATATTTGATGTTTAAATCGCGTAGAGTAGGTAATTTAGTTAGGTTAAATTTTGTAAGACCATTAAATTTTGAGCTTGCAAGAGGCATTACTTGAAGAAACAGTGCGAAAATTAAGAAGTTTTGTGGTGTTAAAAACATGGGCTTTTACCCCCACAAGACTGTTTTATCCGGGGGCAACTATTGTGATATGCGTTCTCGTATACAATATACATTACACGGTTAGTGAGAACAGAAGTTAGATTAGTAATTATTATATAAAATGTAAATACTTAAATGCTATTTTCGTAGAATATAATTTCATGTTTTGGATTTTGGTACACAGCGGCCAGGATCGTTTGTATTATGTGCCTCTGTGGCGGAACTAATGCAGGTAGTATCGTAAATAATGCGGACGTGCAAAACGCACCCCCAGCAGGGTCATCTGGAATGCAGATGTACGATGCTTCCCCGTAAAAGCGGGTTCTTGTAAATATTCAGATCTTAAGAAACTGTGAAACGAAGCGGTCGGCTTCTAAAGGGTAGTTTTAAATAAATGTATTTAAGCTACTGCGTTTTTTAATTTCTCGTAAGAAGTTAGTAGAGACTGAAGTTAGTGTGCAACTTGTTCTTTGTTGGCTGTGCTCAGAACCCCGACGTTAGGCGTATCGCGACAAGAGATAAGAACGGCAAATTTATAACTCAAGATGCAAGAAATTCCCATTTCGTCAAGCTTGGGATAGGCAACCCACGTTATAAGGGAAAGTATAAAGAGTTGCGGAAACACAGCAAAGAAACTACAAAGTATGGATTCAGCGAATACCTTACATATGAAGGGAAAAGAAAGAGAGATGATATAAAGGACTTATTTAAGAAAAGCAGAAAGATAACCAGGACACCGACAAAAGGGAAAAGTAGCAAGGAAAAAAATAGAAGATCAAATGAAGAATATAATGGCTTTAATGAAGAAGCTGGCGAGGGATATAAAAGAGATTAAAAACGAGCAGCTTAATAACAACGAGGAAAAAAACTGAAAGAAGAGATTAGGCGGTTAAGGAAGGAACCAAGTGAATTTAAAGATGAGATAAAATAACTAAAGGGTACTAACGAAGAGGCATTGAAGAAAATAAATGAATTAAAAAAGGAAATTGAGAGAACACGTGAAAGAATGGAGAAAATGGAGGGAGATAAATGAAAAAGAATATAGTCATACAGACGTTAAAAATGACAGCAACTAACACAAACATGCTAAAGGAGGAAATAGAAGAATTCATGGAGAGGAAATTGGGAGTAGTACTGAAAGCGGAAATGGTCGTGCCTGGTAGAACTGACGAGCCAAGGAGATAAGAACATGGTGATGCAATGCAAGAGTAAACTTCGTAACTTAGATCAGAAAGTATATATAAACTACGATTTAACGCAAAATGAAAGAAAGATTCAAACGTTAATAAGGAAACAAGCCAAGGTGGAAGCAGCAAAAGGGAAATCAGTTAAAGTGAGATATCAGAAGATGATATGCGACGAGGAACTATGGACCTGGAGCAGACAAACTGGTAAATTGGAGAAGTACAGCACCGAACAAAACAAACAAGACAAAACGCTAACAAAAAACGATTAAACGAAAAAGATACAGGACAGGATAAAATGGCAGCAACATACGCAATGGACATTAGGACAAACGAAACTATATGGGACAAAATAGGAAAATGGAGCGTTAGGAGTTTAAATGGCAAGGAGATGTAACTAATCCAAGAAATTAAGAAGTATAAAATAGAAATATTAGGAATTACGGAAACAAAGAAGAAATAACTAGGAGAAAGAATAATAAAAGATTATGGGCTATTATATAGCAGAGTAGATGAGGGAGAAAGAGCCGCAGCAGGAGTAGGCCGTGTGATAAGTCCGGAGTACATGAAGAGGCTAGTGGGGTGGAAAGCAGTGAGTAAAAGGTCAATGAAAGCAACATTTGTACGAGAGAGTCAGGAGAAATTGGATATAATAATAGCATATGGACCGGGAGAGAATGATATGAAAAAGGAAAAGGAACAATTCTGGCAAGAACTACAAATAATATATGTTGAAAGGGACAACCCCACTATAATCCTAGGAGAATTGGGAATGAAATTGTACGGAGACAAGGAGTAATGGGAAGATATGGAGAGACTACAAGCAACGCAATGGAGAGAGACTAATAGATTTTTGCATTCAGAATGGTTTAGTGATACTCAACTCCTTCTATCAGCATAAGGACAGACACAAATATACTAAGGAAGAACCAGGAAGAAGCCAAAGAGCGATTATAGACTATATAGTAACAGAGAAAATAAATAGAAGAATTATAAATGATGTGGGAGTTTATAGGGGAGCTGAATTATCGACTGATCACCACCTACTAATAGCAAAAATAAAAACCAAGAAGGAAGATGAAGAAGAGGGGTTAAAAGAGGAAGTAAACAGGAAGGAAGTGAAAATAATTAAGATACACAAACTGCAAGACCAGCAAGTAAGTGAGGAGTACGCAGCACATATCGCTAAAGGGATACAGGAAGTGGGACAAGAGATACAGAGAATGAATGTCGAAGAGATGTGGGATAAATTTAAAGAAATTATGTACAAGGCTGAAACAAATGTATGTGGGATAACTACAACTGGAGAAAATAAGAAGAGAACAAGCTGGCGGAGTGAAGAAATAACAAATGTAATAAGAATGAAAAAGAAAGCGTGGAAAAACTACCTGCTTAAGAGGAGCGATGAAGCTTACGCGAACTATAAAGCAGCAAGGAAAATGGTAAAGGAAAAGATCAAAATAGCTAAAGCTAAGGAATGAGAAAGTTTTGGGACCAAGATGGAAAACGACAGAAGAGCGAACCAAAAGCTATTTTACAGGGTACTGAAGAACATGAGAAATAAAGGAAAGAAAATTGGGACAAGATAAATTATGGACAAAGAGGGAAGGGTACTAATGGAGGATGACAGAATTATGGGAAGGTGGAAGCAATACTTCCAAGAAATGTTAGAGAGAACAGAGATAACTGAGGAGGAAATGGAGGCGGAAGTAGGTGAACAAAATGAAAAGAAACCTGGAGGAGAGAGAGTCAGTAGACAGATGGAGGAATCAAGTGACAGTATACAACTAGACGAAGTTAAGAAAGCAGTGGCAAAGTTGAAATATGGGAAAGCTGCAGGAGTTGATGGTTTAAAAGCAGAGCTACTTAAAGGAATGGGAGATGAGGGAATGGGGTTTCTACAAAGAATTCTTAATAAAGCATTGGGAACACAATCAGTACCAAATAAATGGAAAATTTCAGTAATAGTACCTATTTTTAAAAAGGGTAACCAGAAGGACTCCGCAAATTATCGAGGGACATCTCTGCTCTGCTCAGCTTGCAAGGTATATGAAATGATCTTAGAAGGAAGATTAAGAAAGGAAGTCGAAGGAAGGCTACATGGGGCACAAAGTGGATTCAGGCCTGGTCACTGCACACAAGACCATATATTTACATTAAGAAATATAATACAAAAATCATTACCTTATAACAAAAAAACATATTTATGTTGTGTGGATCTTGAAAAGGCCTTCGATAAAGTGGTGAGAAAAAAACATATGGGACATACTGGCGAGAACTGGTATTGCAAAGAATTTGGCAGAAGCTATAAAATTTTTATACAGCAAAATGGAGAACATAGTACGGAAAAACAATATGGAGACGAACAAATTCAGAACGATGCAAGGAGTGAGACAAGGGAAAACCTAAGCCCATTAGTTTTCATCACATTTATGGATGAAATAATCAGAAAAGTAAGCAGCGAAAGTAAGAAGATGAAAGTAGGATACCACAAACTGGAACCGGTAGAAGTGACTGAATGCGTATTTGCATATGACGTTGCAATATTGGCAAACACGGAAAAAACCTTCAACTAAATGTAGACCTATGGACGAATGAATTACAAAAAAAAAGAATGAAAACAAATATAAGTAAGACCAAAGTAGTTGTGATAACAAATAGTAATAATAGAAGAGTAAGCATACAAATTAACAAGAAGGTAGTGGAGCAAGTAAAAAGATTAAATACCTAGGAATGACTATTCATGAAGGTGGAAAACAAGAGGAAGAAATTAATAACAGAATATCGACAACGTTAAAAATGTTTCACAGCATGAATATTGGGTTCATAAGTAAAGCAGAAATCAGCAATAATACAAGAATGTCAATTTATAAAACCATATATTTACCTACGTTATTATATGGATGTGAAACATGCGTACTGACCGAGAAACAACACAAAAGGATTCTGGCTTTAGAGATGAAGTACCTATCTTAGGAAAGTAGCAAAAGTGACGATAATGGATAAGATAAGAAATGAAGAAATAAGGAAAAGATTGGGTATAGAGAGTGTCAGGAAGATTATAGAGAACGCGCAGTTGAGGTGGTGGGGACACATGAAAAGACTGAATGCAGACAGACAAGTTCGAAAAGTGTGGGAGGCAAAAACCATTAGAAGGAGAAAGAAAGGTTGACCTAAAATGGCGTGAGATGGAGAAGTGGCCAAGATAATGAAGACAAAAGGAATATTGTGAAATCAGGCAGAGATTATAGCGAGGGACAGATGGAGAGCAAAGATAAAATAGGGAAGAAACAGTGTTGAAAGTGGTGAATAAGTGAGTGTGATGCGAAGTCAGAGAGTCAAAATAGTGATAAAATTGCTGCCGAAAGGGGGGAAAACGTGAGTGAAATATGAACATCGAGTGGGGCTAATTTCAGTGTGAAACGTTTGAGGCATCTTTATATAGAGCTTATTTATTTATTGGATAGAATAAGTTTAATTTACTGTAAATGGAGTTTTAATTATTTTCATATATATGTTGAAACGGACAGAATAAGTTCAGTTACTGTAAATGAAATTTTTAGTGTATGTATGGAAAGGTTTAACACACTCTCTACACCTAACAGTAGAAGGGGGATGGATTATATATATATAATTATAAAAATAATATAATAAATAGACAATTTTAATCCTCTAAAATATTAATTAACTATTAGGTAACCTATTTTCGTCAAATAAAAGAAATGCAGGGAAATATCGTTAAACATGTATTTGTTACTGTAAATGGGTAGGTACAACGGAAAAACCATACAAACAATAATTAATTATAAGCAGTTATAAATAAATAAAAACTTGAATTAATATCTAAATACGGCTAGGTATATTTTATAAGGATCCACTATTTTCTGGCATAAATCAGAAAATACGACTGTGAGTTCAAAGAAAAATAATCCAGGGGTAACTTTCTCGCTGACTTTCTCGGGGTCGAATTTTTGGACGAGTGCGAGACTTTCTCTGTACGAGAAAGTAATAAAAACAATTAAAAAATTTATATATAAAATTGAATAACTTTGGAATCTTTAGTGATTCTACCGGTTTTATTATTGACTAGCTTTTACCCGCGACTTCGTTCGCGCGAGGTTCGTTATTTGTGTATTAAATAATGACTAATTATTTTCTGTCATCCCATCCCATCCCATCCTATCCCCGTCCCCGTCCCGTTCTCCGTCCCCGTCTCCGTACCGTCCCATTCCGTCCCGTCCCGTCCCGTCTCGTCCCGTCCCGTTCCGTCGCGTCTCGTCCCGTCCCGCCTCTCCCCTTCCATCCCATTTCTTCCCTCCCCTTCCCTTTCCGTCCCGTCCCGTCTCGTTCCTTTTCGTCCCGTCCCTTCCTTTTCCGTCCAGTCCCTTCCTGTTCAGTCCCTTCCCGTCCAGTCCCGTACCTTCCCGTCCCGTCCCGCCCCTTCCCCTTCCAACCCATTCCTTCCCTTTCCTTTCCGTATCATCCCGTTCCGCCCAGCCCCGCCCCGTTTCGACCCTTCCCGTCCCGTCCCGTCCCTTTCCCTCCCGTCCAGTCCCGTCCCTTCCCGTCCCGTTCCGCCCATCCCCTTCCATCCCATTCCCTCCCCTTCCATCCCATCCTTTTCCTTCCTTTTCCGTCCCGTCCGTCCCGCCCCGCCCCGACCCGTCCCGCCCCGCCCCGTCCCGCTTTGCCCCGTCCCGTCCCGTCCCGTTCCGCCCCTTCCCTTCCCGTCCAGTCCCGTCCCGCTCAGTCTCGTCCCGTCCAGTCCGTCCCGTTCCGTCCAGTCTAGTCCCGTCCGGTCCCGTTTCTTCCCTTATGTCATGTTCACCGTCTTGGACTTAAAAATAAATGTAATTTTCGCAATCAACGTCCCAAAAAACCTCAATAACGACACCCATATCGATTTTTAGGCTTACTTACCCCATTTAACCCCCTAAGGGGTTGATTTTCGGAAAATCACGAAAGACGTGTTTGATTATTTGTTCTTAGGAGTACTCCTACGAAGTTTCAAGTCGAAATGTCTATTTAATATTATTTCTCCATACAAAATTGGAACCCCCATTTTACCCCTTTAGGGGTTGAATTTCGAAATATCCTTCCTTATTCCTTGTATACATTATAAAGGGAACCTCTGTGCAAAATTTCAGCTTTCTAGGTCCAAGGGTTTGGGCTGGGCGTTGATGAGTGAGTGAGTCAGTGAGTTGGTCAGGACTTTTAGAAATATATATAAGATAAGTGGATGGAAAAATTAATAAAATACTTATTTTTAACACATGAACTTTTAATTTAATGAACTTTGATTTTAATAATTTAAATATTTTTGCTTATGTGAAATTGTTCACATTTCATAATGCAATAGCTTTAAAAAATAAAGTATGTGCGTCGTGCTAAAACTAAATACTTAAAATATTATTATCAAAAGGAAAATAGTTAGAGCGGCTGTAGATATATATTTTTTTTACTTAGAAATTAGTTTGTCCATATTTTCTATAGATCATCAAAATGATTTAATAATAATCAAAATGTAAGTGAAGTATTAATTAATTTTTGAACGAATTTAAGTTTATTAATATTCATTAATACGCTCGTAAAAATGTATACTTACATTTATTGCGTTAGCATGCACCCCAATCCCAATATTAATAAAAATGTAGTGTATAGAATGCTAAATAAATCTCTTACAGTATTACTTCAATATGTAAATAAATAAATTGCCGCAAAAATTTGGCACACTTGAAGAAAGAATCGAGGCAGTTATTTAGAAATGCTTTATTGAATCATCAATTTAACTATTTTTACAAGACAATCATAATATGTACATACTTGCAATCGAGGAAAAATGCAGGCTACCAATAAATGTAATAAACAAACTAAGTAACTTACAATTACATATGAAATGAAATTACATGAACACTAGTATAATTTGTTTTTGTTTGCTTTACTATTCGGGAGGTCTTTGTAATTGCCAGTTTTTTATTTTTATAATGTAAAACTACATAAGATAAATTAAAATTGGGCAATTTCAGAGGCCATTCGAATGATAAAGCAGAAAAGCAGACTATGCAAATCGACAGAACATAATCGGTTTCATTATATTTTGAAAAAGTATAATACCTTAAAAGCGTCAGCGTGGCTCGGTGGTTAGGGCATTGGACTGCTGCGCGCAAGTCTGGAGTTCAAAACCCAGATCGATGCCAGGCGGGCGGCCTACCCAGTCAGTTTAAATAATTGGGAACCTGCGTTCTCGAAGGAACAAGGGGTTGTCTAATGCGTGATGCTCACCACATCACCACGTGTCATGAATTTGACACGCGACAGCCGGGTGTGAAAGCGAGGATACTGAAGCTCTGACCTTCCGCCTGCAGGCCAAGCTCCTTCATGGGGTGTTAGTGCCTCACCATTATTATTATAATACCTTAAAAATCCTTCAAAAATGCGATGTTTTCAACATTTTTAGGTGCGTAAACATGCGTAAAAATCCCTAGCCAAAATATTGAAATACTAAGAAGGAGAGCGACAACATTACAAAGCATACATTTCATTGTTTGTTTCCTATATTTACGTTAGATAAATTTGTCTTACATCTTGCTGAGGACACCTCCTCGAGTCTACTAATTCGGGTAGTTCAGCGTTTATGAATGATTCACTCAACCTTTTTTCCATACACTCCTTCCAAAATGTGTCGTCTCTAAAATATATATTGTAACAAAAACGCTTTCACATGGCAAATTTCAACATATAGATAGTAGTAAAAATATTACCTGTTAGACGGGAGTTTATGTGTGTTATATTAAAATTCAATTTCCCTTACTTTTTAAATGTGTCAAGGTGGTCGATGCAACTCACCCATGACCACAAAGCGGCAACGGGGTGCAAACAGTGCAGGTTCGAACATTCCTTGGCCCAGTGGCGGAGGCAGGCAGTTAAATGTAAAAGAACATAAACTTACTGACCTGTAAATCTCATCGATAATAATAATTGTACTCACCGGGGGTGGCCGCCCCCCAGGCCGCTCCGTACTCCTGGCAGTGGCATCACAATGCTGGGCCTTACATCCGTCAGCCTCAACCCTTTGGCACCTCATCGCCGCATTCACTGGTTGAGTTAGCTGTCGGTACTTTTCGCTAGTACTGCCCAATAGTAATCCACTAGATTAACTATTGTTACAACCCGTACAGAGTCGGTAATAACTACCGTAGTATACTGATCTTTCACAGTACAGCAATTACCGTAAATCTTGCTAGGCTACTGCCCATCATGGAACTACGTGCTTCCGGGCTCATTATCATTACGGAACTACGTGCTTCCGATTGTGGAACTACGTGCTTCCACAGACCACTGTGCGGACTACGTGCTCCTGCGGGGTCCAACCCTTTGATTATCAAATAATCCACTAGCACAAGCAAAAACCTCTGACGTTTATCATTTGCTGTAATTGCCAAAAATCTACCAAATATCATTCAACTAACTACGATAGTACGTACATTCTACTCTAGTTAAATTAATCCTCTACCTAATTACGCCTAGCTACGCTCGCCGCTTCGCCTCGCATTATGCAACTTATCACCTTATAATTAATTATTGGTTCGCATATAATCGCTTACGCCAAGAAATAATTACGCAAAACAGACCACTTTCACTCACACGTCGCGCCGCTGTCGCACCCACGAACGTTCTGTGTATTTTAGAATTTCATTTCTACCCGAGCCCCATTGATACGGTTCATTGGTTGCACGTGGCGTCTGGGTCCCCGAAAAACTGACCGCGAACCAATGCCTAATATATCCGTCAAGATTATATTACATTCCAGGGCTCAAAACATTCCAGGCGTGGCAAACGTAGTAATTAAAACTTAAAAATAATGCACCCCAAAACCATCAAATATTTCATCCCTAACATTCGGCCAACCTGCATTCATTCGCGTCCTCGCGATATGGTGCTACTGGATCTCCAGTCTCCACACGTAGAGAGACCATCCATTTCATTTTCACTATCTGAGACCCTACCTATTGGTACACATGATTTCATGTGATCCACCAAGACGACATTGACCTATTTGGCTTCCTTGCTTCTACTTGCATCCACTGCGGAGGTTTCAACTTTCGAATAGTACCATCTCCAAGGATGTTCTTGTTTATCAATAACAAGTTTTTGACTTAGTATTCCTTCGCATCTTTATCTTTACGTTGCCTTGTGCAGTTTGTTTTTGCTGATCGTGCTCTCATTGTTCTGCTATTAGTCAAACAGATTTCAGTTGTAGAATATCAGTTATTGATTCCGTGGGGTTTGTAACTGCAGCGTTTGATCACGTCTGATAGCCATTGCCGTTAACGCATTAAAGTTCGTCACTACCTTAACTTCTGTTCCCAACAGATATTTTTACAATTTCTGGATGGTTTCCACAACAGCCAACGTTGAGGTTTCGTAGGAGTAACAATTCCTCTTTGCAAAGCTGGTAGTAGGCTACAGGTTATGGTTCCCCATTTTGCATCTTTAACAGAATTTCAGCGAGACGTTTTGCACTTGCCTCAATGTGAAGTTCTGTCTGCAATGTAGGGTTGTGCAATGTAAGCACAAACGTGTGCTACAATACTTCATTTAGATGTTGTGATGCTGATTATCCTGCATAATTGCACGTCAACGCAGCAGTTTTCTTTGCGAGATGAGTTAGTGGATTAGCTATCTACATAATCTCCCACGAGCTTTCGAACAAAGCTTGTTAGGCCTATAAGTTGATGAATTTGATGAGCATCCATTGTAGTTGGAAAAGCGCTGACTGCTTCTGTTTTGATGTAACCAGGTCGTATTCTCATGGGGAAACTTCAAACCCTAAGTGGCTGATTGTTGATGTTAGAAAACAATACTTACACTTCACAAGATTCAATGTGAGGCATTCTTCTCTGAGCAGTTTCAGGACTATTTCTAAATTTTCGATGTTTTGGGAATCCGTCTTGTTGTGATACGGATGTCATTGCGATAAACTGCAGCTTACCTCTCGTGCAGGAACCAGAACTTTGCTGATTAATCCTTGGAATAGAGATGCGACTTTGAAGGACCAAGTAGCAAACGCCTGTAACCGTAATGACCATCTGGTGATACGAGAGCTGCCACTGATTTTGAAGTTATTTAATGGTATTCGTTCATTAGGTCTAAGCTGGCGGAGTAAACAAAACTTGACAAACGATCGATTTGGACATATACTCTCGGTAATGAGCAACGAATGGCCTTTGACGGTGAAACGATTCAGCTTTCGAGTTTAATACACCTTCTGCCTCGCCCATTTTTCTTCTTAACCAATAATATTTAAGAGGCATACGCCGATTAGGATTTAAGAATTATGTAAGTTTCGAGTAACTTGCCAATAATTATCCCAGCTGTCTCAGTCTGACAAACTTTTTCGAGTGTTCAAAACACTTTGGGTTCGTGTTACCATCATGAAGACATAATACCGTATTTTGCTTCTTTGCTCGTTGAGAGGGATAACGGTTTGAAGAGTAAGTTCCATTACATCGCTAACAAGGTTGTTCTGAGTATCCAACACACAAGGGATAATCCTATCGAGATGCCCTTGCTGATGGCAACAGAAACACTAAAGTGTATCTCGTAGTGCCCTTGGACTAAATGAGTTTCTTGTAAGAACATCTTCTTTTGGGAAAAAGAACGATGCTGTTCGAGCATTAGACTGCAGGTTGTTAAGTGTTTAAGAATATCCACTAGTTCAGCGAAATCTTCTGCTCGCGCGGCTACTTGCATATGGCTTTCCAAATATGTACCACCAAGGATGCAATGTGCTGCATTTTTACCAGCCAAGACTCCACATTTGTTAATTACTGCTAATTTGTCGTGGTAGTAGCGCACACAACCTTCATTCAATCTCTTCTTGGACTTTAACCTTTTTTTTTTTTTGTTGTTGCTGTGTTAACAAATATCTGTGGCGATAGGAGGCTTTAGTTAATTTTTCCTTCTACTGGCACCAGCTAATATTAATACTTGGCAAACCATCGTACTGAGTTTTTGCAATACCCTTTAGACCGGCAATCGTGTGATTAGCCATTGTTTAAATGTTGTCCATTGATACCTTCGCCTGAGCTTTTCTATTTGTTTACGCCAGCGCTCGACAGCGAGTCTATCGTATCCGGAACGCAATTTAGCAACAGCTTAAGTTCCATAAGGTTGTGGCGGTTTAGCAACACGGGTTAAAACACTGATAATTCAATAAGTTGAGTGAGGTTATTAAACAATCTCTTTGAGTTCCGATTTCTACGAGCTGGCGTTAGACAACTCGATCAGGTATGGGAATTGATAGTCGCTCATCTTCAGACGATTATGCAGACAAAGCTCGTATGATACATCGTCCTCTAGTATGACCAACCAATGCAGCTGTATACGTCATAATAAAACCTTCAATGGTATTATTAATTGATAAAATAAAATAGAATGCTTTATTAGTTAGAGGCTCTATATTTTTTTTGTTACGAGATGATAGTACTTACGAGGGTCTTGTAGCCCCGCAATACTCGCAAGTATGGCAGCAACTCAATAACAAAGCTATCCAGCATTTAATGTACCAATATCAACAATAACACAGCATCTAATTCAGCTGCATAATAAAACCACTGACGATCTTCACTACCAGACTAGTAACAATAATATCTATTACGGACCTTACCCCTTTCTAGTGATCCACATGATTACAAGTAACCCTTCAAATCAAAGCTTGCATTCCAATAAACCCTGCCTAGTATCAGATTTCAAATAGGCCAAGCCACATGTGCAGCGATAGGTACCTGCTCAAGAAAGAGATGTTTACCCGGGCGACCGGCCCTTGAAATCACTTTCGGTTCGGTTTGATGGATTTTTTTAAAAATAATTAGAATGCAATATATCTTTCAGCTGTTGATTTATTCAAGGGCCTATAATCACGCAATAATTGAGATGCTGAAGTATTTACAAACCCGAATTAAAGGGGTACAAAGTAAATACTACAACCGCTTGATATAGCCATTTCCACATATACATTTATCTGCTACTTGTTAATTTAGTGGTAGCATTCCGCAAATTGTTCAAATCGCAATTGTTCTACTATGGGTACAGTTAGAGTGACCACCCGTCCCGATTTACCCGGGACAGTCCCGTGTTTGATGACCAATGTTCCGGTCCCGAGTTGGTATCGCCCGGGACATAACATTTCCCGATTTAGGGGCTAAATTTATTTCCCCCCTTTATTTCATGTATTCTACGACTTCATTTCGTCAGCAAAAGCAATAGCTGACAAAATTTTTAGCTCTTTGAAAAAGCGCAATCTTCCAAGTAATAGAATATCAGCATTGTCTGCAGATAATGCAGCCGTAAATTTTGGAAAACAGAACTCCGTCTTTAAAATACTATCTCTCGAAAATGGTAAACTCTTAGCTGCACATTGTCCAGGATTTTAAGATTTTTACTTCCTTTTACGAAAGGAAGTATTGGGTTCACCCCAAAAATTCTAAATTGGGTTTTCCACAGATTTAAAGTCCCCTGAATCCAAAATACATATTTTTGTTCATTGGTCTGTCATTCTGTCTGTGTATGTGTGTCTGTCTGTCTGTGAACAGAAAATCTCAAAACCAAAAAGAGGTATGGCGTTGAAACTTCATAAATAAGTTTTGCGTACTATCTAGATGCGACAGCAAGCTTTTGAAGAAAATTTTTCAAAAACAGATCTTAAAACGATTTTTTTTCAAACTTTACATGGTTATTACATTTTTAATGTATATTGATGTGAGATAGGTGATTTTCCAGTTGAATACCTCCAAAAAAAGTTTCGTTTGTTATTTCTTATTTTTTTATTAACTCCTATTTTACATAGAACATCCGGTATTCTATTAATTTTTGAATTCAGCTTAAAAGTTTGGAGAACATTTGTCTCTTGAACTAACGCTCCATTTTGTAGGGTTTCTTTAGCAATTGTAATTTTTGAAAATGCTTGACAAATAATGCTTAAAAATTAAAAATGAAATTTTTGGCTAATTATAAGATCACTGTAAAAGGAAGTTGTGTGCGTGTATCACACCAGATTATTTTCTATTCGTTAGTAGCTATGGTCAATATAAATAAATAGGTGTCAAATGTCCCGAGTTAGCTTTTCCAAAAGGTGGTCACCCTAGGTACAGTTATTGTAATTGAATTAATTGACAGTTACAGTGGCGTAACGATTCATGAACTAATTCTCAATTAAACTGATCCCACTATAATAAGAAATGAAATAATTGGTATTCAA